>CAJNJA010034986.1:0-23812 GCA_905231915.1 Symbiodinium necroappetens
GCGCCCCGAAGCAACTTCAGGGCTTAGGGTTTAGGGGTTTCGGGGTTTCGGGGTTGAGGGGTTTAGGGTTGAGGGGTTTAGGGTTTAGGGGTCTAGGGGTTTAGGGTTTAGGGTTCAGGGATTCAGGGTTTAGGGGGTTTAGGGTTCAGGGGTTTAGGGTTCAGGGGTTTAGGGTTTAGGGGTTTAGGGTTTAAGGTTTAGGGGTTCAGGGGTTTAGGGTTCATGTACCCTTAGAGAATGCTCATTGATAAGCAATACCTTTGTTCAGAGCTGTACAAGATTGCATACATTGTTGTTGTTGAGGAGGGTGTGATAGGGTTCTCAGCGGTTCTAGGATTTGGGGCAAAGGACCTTCGTACTCTCTAGTGTTGCCTCTTCAATTCCCAGAGAACCCAGTACCCCTTAATTAAGAATATACCTTAAATCACAATATTAAGGCCCCTACTCAATGGTAACACCCTTATCTTCAAGCACCCTTGCAGGGACCTCTAACTTGGAGAAGCCCACATAAACAAAGAGAACCCATGTACAAAAGCACGTGTGACACCCTACGAAACCCTTATAAACGAAGAGACATGAAAGCTGTTAGGACAAAAACCCGACCTGGAGCATCTTGACCGCACAGTCCGGAGTGTCGCAGACATCTTGGTCTAGACCTTGAGATATCCTGGGACAGGTTTCGTTTAGTTACATGGTTTAGCCATCATAGGGTTTAAGGGTTTTTGAGTCTCGCGACTTCAAACGCTTTAGGGCTTGAAGGGCTTTAGGGCGGGGCTCATGAACCGGTCGTCTTACGAAGCCTGCCGACGCAAACGCAAATCGACCCTAAACCGTGTAACTATAAATCCTTAGCTGCAGTCTGGACTCTCGTCCGCATAGATCCCACAGACAAGAATCCACAAAACGGAGAGCACGGCTCGAGCTGCCGCCATTGTATTTTATGGCTGGGAAGAGTCTTTTGCCCACTGGCTTGTGCCCACGATCAATTCCGGCGACTGCAACGATGCAGCCAAGTGTAAGACAGCCCCAGACCTGATCCGAAACGAAGACAACCCTAAACCTGATCATGAAGTATAAACCTAAGAACCCAGGTACCTAATAAACAGTTATAGTATCAGTTGCCAGTACCATACCTTTGCAACCGCCTGTCCCCAAACTGTCTTACCGAAATGTCCGGAAGGCAATTTTCGGAAGAAGCTGACATACCCCCAAAGTCCCTAATCCTAAACCTAGGCCGCTACGACATCGTTTGCATCCGGTGTGAAGCTAATTGCTCGCGTCTTTGTGTTTTTATCGGCCCTTTCTGCTCAACATGATGGTAAGGCTACGGGTTTATAGTGTTTCGATAACTTAAGCCCAATGAGATGGACAAAGGCCAGGAAAAACTACAGAGTGCTTTGCGGGGTGGCTCATGCTCCAGTTTAGTTCATTCTGGCTTCGTTCAGTTGTACATGGGGCAAGAGCAATGAAGCGCTTGCTACAACCATGTTACAATTATACTGAGCTGTGCCGCTGCAAAAGCTCCAGTTTTGACTGTCTTCCAGGGATTAAAGTATCCAGAACCCCAACAATACAAACTGTTTCCGAGTACCGCTAAAACAAGTGCTGTTTGCCACATTGAAATTATTTCCTCACGTGGGCTTCCCATGAGTATTCACGAAGTCAGTTGAGGGCTTCAGGACGTTTGCAGAAATTGGCCCCTGGGCGTTTAGGGGCTGAGTTTCGGGGTGATGGCTTAGGGTTTAAGGTTTACAATAAAGTTCGTCGGAAAAGGTTTAAGGGTATAGGGTCTCGTGCTCATACCAATAACCCTAAAGAGGCACCAAGGCCTCGGGCTCAGATTGGCGAGTGTATCTTAGCGTACTGACATAAATGCATACATGCATGCAAGCACACATACATGTGTACACACACCTACATGTGCTCCCTGCTGCTGCGCGGATTGGGGATGCCGCACTTCCCACACCCTATGGTACCCCACCCCTGCCCTGTGCAGAAAGTGCCAATCTGCCCCTGCATCACAAAAAAAACATATATTCAATTTATATATATATATATATATTTATACTTATATTTATATTTGTTAGCTATAGTTATATCTGTATTTTTATATACATAACATATAATATAATATGTAGGGCCTGTATATATGCGGGGTTGTGCGGTCAGGAGAGGCAAGCGAAAGCTAAAGTAGAAACTTCTAGAATGGCAGTAGGACGCAGATCAGCATGTCAGAGTTTTGGGCCGTTTAGGGTATAGGGCTCGTCCAAACGATCCGTCTACCGAGATGTATCATAGCCTAGCTGGTAGTCCATAACCCCAAGGATCTGGGCCGAATTCTCTTAGCCACAAGGCAATTTCATCCAGAACGAAGGGGTCTTGTAAGGGCCAGGATCTTGGTTTGAGACTTCATTGCCCAAAAACAGCGAAGCAACACAGCTTTTTGGCGCCTGAAACTTATCAATGCAGGGACTGCACTGTACACAGCCCGCACGTTCAAGCCTAGAGGCTGGGAAGAGAACCCAGGAAACTGAGAAAAGAGGGAACTACTATAATATGCCGCCGTAATCATTCGATAGGGTCTTGGAGATATACTATTCTGGAACTATACCGGGGTTATAAAGGACCACTAAAAGAATCCTAGCCTTAGGAACCAAACAGGTCCTAAGACTTTTCAGGTTGAGTTGAAGTGTTTGAACGGGATGACTGGTAGAGACCAATATGGGGGCCTCGGAAGTTAGAATACGGTCCAGGGTTTTTCGACTCTCACACTCGCACAAGGCAGGCAAGGCTCCACATAGTCCCGTCACGCCACAGGACAACTCGGTTTCAACCCATCACATGTACAATACCCTAATCAAACCGCGTAACTAATCACTGACCCTCACCGAGCTGTCTATGGAGTCATTGCTCCTCGTGGTTTCCTCAAACTTCGCACAGCAGCACGGATTATGCCGTATGCGTGGTCTGTTACTACTGATGCAAAACATCGACTCGAACTTTAGGGCGAACATGCGACCTCAACGAAACGACAGTGCTCAAACTTCCAGAGAACCTCACACTTCTCGCCATGGACAATGCAGGACACCAAATCCCCAATACTGGCCGGCACACTGCAAATTCACCAATGTTGACTCGGCAGATATCAATTCGCGCTCGTCGTATGCATCATCATGCAGCTGGGAAATCACTATTACCCATTCCACGTTCACTCACATCATCATGCAGTCAATCCGCAGACAACCATAAATTCAATCACATCAATCATGCAGCCAATTCGCAGAGAGATAGAAATTCTGAAGATCATGCAGCATGCAGAAAGCGTGCACCTCAATTCAGTCAGCCAGTGCTTGAGGCACCCAAGTTGCAACGGAATCCTCTCTGAATTCCACAAATTCAGACTGCCGATACTGCTCGTGCTCTCTCAGCTCACAGTCCAGCTCAGCCCCGTAGGTTGACGTGGTGTTCCCCATGAACCTATGGACAAACTGATTGACCCAATCGATAGACGACCCAAGCATCCGAGTTGTACTCTGTCGCCACCCGAATCCACAAATAAAGATCACCCATTGCCGCTCACACTCTCTCAGGCGCAGTCAGTTCAGCTCTGAAGGCTGACATGCTGCACCATACAGTGAACATGAAGTGTTCAGTACAACTCGGCACAGTTTTGAATCGCCCGCATACCTCGAAGTCGTATTGTGTCATTGCACCATGGTAGCTCACGACAAGTGTCCAAACTTCCCAGTGTATTGCTTCACAGCGACAGTAGTGTGCCACATTTTGTGCAGGCAAGCATGACGAGGGCTCGGCAGCAAGCATCGACAGTGATGCCGCAAATCGCATGCCATGGCGTGTCCGAGGAGTTAGGGTAAAGTAGGGACAAACGGTTAGGATTTTAGAGTAACGTAGGGACTAAAGATATTACAGATAAAGGCAAAGGGAGAACAACACGAAGAACCCTACTACGCGACAGAAGAGCTCAGGACTACATTCATCGACAGCGACTTGCCATTCATCGACAGACGACTTCCACCCACCTCATCCGGGTCAGCGCTGGAGCGGGGCATATAGGAGTGTTGAATGCGCAGCAACCCACGAGCTTAACTCAACTGACTAAGCAGCCTGACACGGAGCCTCCCAGTGTGCCTTGTTTGAAAGCAGCACTTACTCGTTCTCATTCAATCGAGTATTGAGAGAACTGTCAACGAAACGACTACGTGCAAGGGGCATAGTGAGCGAAGGCGGCCAAACAGCTCCTCCAAACGGCTGTCAACGAGAAGGATCGCATCGTGATAGTCAGACTGAGCATCGATGCCACTGCCAGTGTCAGCTGCGGAAGGTAGCAAGCTTTATGCAAACCCCGCTCTGAACAAGACCAGTCGGTACGTCCGCTGCTGCTCCAGCAGCCCAAGCACAAGCGCCTAGCGCCTTGTACTTATCAGTAGCCTGCTCGGTAGGGATGCCTGATGCTCCACCATCTTCCAATGCAATGGCTTGCCTCTCAGAGCCGACAGTCTGGCTGCCTGAGCCCAAGAACGCAATCAAATCTGGGCACTGCATTCCATGCTTGATTCCATCCTTGGTGGCCAAGATCACGGATCTGATGTCGTGCTGGGCTTCTTGCACGAGCGTCAGTGGCACCAATTGGAATGGCGGGCCCAGCCAGCGCTTCAAAGTGTGCCGGCGTCCAACCAACTCGGCCCTGGCCAGTATCCACGAGGAGCCATTCTTCAATAGGATCCTGCAAGTTCTGAAAGGCCACAACGCTGGAGACAACTCCAGAGACACGCGCCACGCGGTCGGCAAAATCCTCGATACAAGCCCCTTCACCATTTCGTAGGAAATGTCCCGGCGACTAAAGCCGGCTGCGTGGGAAAGGATGATGCCGGTTTAGGGTATTTACGGTTTAGGGTTTAGTCGTGGAAAGCATACTGGCGGGGCCAACAATGGGGAGATAATTTGTAGCTACAGTTTGAGGAACTGCAGGCAGTCTTCGACGCAGTGGAACCCAAGTGGTACGAGCGTCCTGATAATCCCAGGAAAGATCCAGTCTTACATGCGAGACACCGCTGCGCAGAACTCTAGCTTGTCGAGGGGTGAGAGTGTCTGAAGCACCAGGGTTTTCCTATACCTTCAGCAGAGAAAGACATCTAGAAGTTTGTCCCATGGCACCGTCGCGCGCCTGGCTGGCTCTGTCCTTTCCAGATTGGCGGCCAAAGGGCAGTTCCTGGCAAAATGTCCTGGCTCATGGCACACAAAGCACTTCTTCTTGGTAGCCTGGTCTTTCTCAGCGCCATCCCTGGAGGATATGGCGGCAGCACCCTAGTGCTTCTCTCATCCTTGTCTTTGTCCTGGTTGCCCTTGCCATCCTTTGCCCCTTTCCTGTCCTTGTCTTTGTCCTTTCCCTTGTCTTTCCTTTGTCTTTTCTTTTGTCCTTCCTTGCCGGTCTTCCTTTCGTTGGCTTCCCTGTCCTCTCTTGGAAATTCAAGATTTTATGATTGGAGTCACAAATCTCAAGGCGGTTTTTTCTAGTTGACTGACAGAATCTACTTTGCATGAAGCAACAGGAACTTCTTTACCTCCACGTCCAGGTTGCGAAGCATATCAAGCCGGCCAATTGATGAATTGATGGAATTGATGGCCATCCTGGACCGCCAGGATTTTTTTTGCCGGGGTGTTGCGAGGTGCTGCGAGTGAGCGATTTGTCACATCGCGCAGATTTATGAAACAAGATAAACCGCCATGTGGAAACTGCAACAGATTGAACTGCAGAAAAGCAGCAACTACAAGAGGTTTAGGGTTTAGAGCTTAAGGTTTAGGGTTTAGGGTCTCGACTTGGATGCGTGCCATGGCTGGAGAGCAATCAGGCCTTGGACGAAGCTGAACTTTGGAGAGCTATTGACGGCAGCTTGAGCCAAAATGAGGGTTTAAGGTTTAGGGTCTTGGGGGTGTATTGTACTATAACAAAAAGAAAGAACCCAAAAATCTAAATACTGTTGGAAATTGTTCAGGCCCCTGTATTACAGAAACAGGGCCTCATAGAGTTAAGCGGCATGGAGCGTTGAGAGCCGGTCCAAAGTCTTTAAAAATTCTACCTCAAATAGATTTCCGGTTAGGGCTTAAGGGTGTATTGTTTGGGGTAATGCCTTTCCGAGTGTTCTCAGCAAGAGTTCTTCAGGGAGTATATTTCCCTGAACTGGACAAGCTCGACAACTTGCTCAACTCTAAGCCAGACCCTAAGCCCGAAGCCCGACCGAAGCCAAGCCCAAACCCTGAACCCCCACTCCAAAGCTACGTGTTCTTGGGGATAAGATCAAGGTCCACTTGCAGGCTGTTTGGTTTTTGAGCAGGATAGTCGTCCCCCCTCTCCCCCCCTCATTTCCGAGCAGATCCTTCCCCCAGGATGGGGACATGTTCTGACAAAAACCAGGCTTAGGGTTTAGGGCTGAGGGCTCAAACAAGATCATATATCAGGTCCGAAGACCCCACTAAGCTCCCCAAAACCCTAAACCCCTAAACCCTTAAACCCCTAAACCCTAAACCCTAAAACCCTAAAGCCCTAAAACACTAAAACCCTAAAGCCCTTATAAACCCTAAAGCCCCCTTATCCCATGCCTTCGTTGGGTTCCCGTCCTCCCAGCTGGATCGACTCCCAGCTTGCGGCTTTTCTTTCGGGTTGAAGAGGGGTATCTGTAAGGGCTTTAGGGGTTTAGGGGTTTAGGGGTTTAGGGTTAGGGTTTAGGGTTTAGGGTTGAGGGTTTAGGGTTTACGGGGTTCGGTTCTGAGAAGGGCATTTATAAGGCTTTAGGGTTTAGGGCTCTCGGGTTTAGGGACAGAAGGCCGCTTGAAAAATTAAGGGAGGCTGCTTGGGGGTTCCGGCCGAGGAAGCCTCTCATGGTCCTTGGTGGCGCCTTGGCCCCCTTAGGGGCTGAGTACCCTAGCCCAAAACAGGTTACCCTGTGCAATTATAGTAGGATTATTTGTAGTAGGAATATTTATAAGCCCCAAACGGCTAAAGGTTGCTTACTTAGCCCCTTAGTCCCTGAACGCACGAGTCTTCGTGTGATGGTCTTCGGGGGCTGGGTGTGGAGATCCACACCCAAAGCCCTAAACCCCAAACAAACCTCAAACCCCAAAACCCCAAACAAACCCTAAACCCTAAACAAAACCCGCACCCGAAACCCTGAAGCGTACAGTACTACACCACCAAAACCTCGTCGTACATGCCTGTCAGGCTCCACATAGACCCTAGAAGCTCATGTAGCATGGTAGGGAGGCCGGTATTCCGACCTGTGACTCCCAAGCCCAAGCCCTGCAACGGAGGGTGCATTGTCCGTGGGACATCGCTTGAAAGATCAATGGACTTGGTGATCATTCTGGAGTCTTTTCGGTATTAAATGTAGGAGTCTGTAGGAGTGTAAGATATAATTCTGAATGACTACATTGACTTTCGAAAAACTCCCCTCGCTATGCCACCTCCCCTGAAATCTAAAAACCTACACCCAAAGCCCCATTTTTTGCTGCTTATGCCTGATCCTTGAAGAAAGGGTGCAAGTTAGAACCTTCCGCGCTTCGGGGTCTGCGGTTTTAAATAAGCTTCGAACTTCGGAGGCTTTGGGCAGTCAGGGTTGCTCTTCGAAGCTGGCTTGCATGGTCCCTGACAGAAAATGATTTGGGTTTAGGGTTTAGGGTTTAGGGTAAAGGGTTCAGGGTTTAGGGTTTAGGGTTTAGGGGCTTGCATGGTCCCCGACAAAAACGGGTCCAAGGGACCCAAGAGTTAGGTAAGTAGCGACCAGGGAGGGTTCGGTTGAGGGCTGCGGGCTTATCGGCAGTGGCATTAAGGACGGCCACCACAGCGAGGCCTTGCTACCCAGTGTGGTGCACGCAGTCACAGCCGACAGCTCTTATGCTTGCAGACCCCCAGCTCTAAACCCAAACCCTGCACCGTGAAACTTGCTCCACTCCCGAATCTGCCACACAGCAGCCCTGAACCCTAAGCCCTAAACCACGCCACAGTCATGGCACATGAGATGGATGGCCAGAAAGGTGCGGAATCTGAGTTCGCGCACAGCCCGGAGCCCATAGGGTTGAGGGCTTCTACCTCACTGCCATAAGAGCATGCAGAACACGTTCACCACCGGCGCCAGCAGGAAGCAACCGAGAACCACCTTCGGCATAAAGTTGCAGCACCTGGGCGGTGCTAGAACTGCACCCTCCAAGGCCCTCTTATACCCTAAAACCCTGAAACCCTAAACCCGAAACCCCTAAACCCTAAACCCCTAAACCCCAAAGCCCACCCGAGTGCAACATAAGAACGGGATCTCCCCGTACTTCGCCCAGCTCCCAGCAACGAAGGCTGCGAGCGCTGCGCTGCACGGAAAGGTCAATAGGCCGAGCCTTGGCAGGTTTGCTGTAGGGGCTTTTTATGATTGGAATAGGGTTTTTGGGGGTATATTATACTATACTTACAACTGCAACGAGGAACCCAACCTATAGTATAGGCAATTATTAAGGCCCCCATATTACGTGGTTCACACGAATACCGGCTGCTTGTACCTAGAATAGGTCTTTCTGAAGAGAATTATTGAGGTTTACATATCAAACCTGTTAAGCCCGGAAATAAGCACCATGAGACCCAAGAAGCACTCCGAGGTAGACCCGTGGATCGTTGACCTTGGACTTGTGGGGAGCAAGGGACTACGATTCACGCGAACAGGTCGATCCTGAGTCGATCTGGCGGCGTAGATGCTGCAATGATCCGGTCTTGTACTTTCGGGTGCTCCGAAAATCTTGGGGACAGGGTGTTGGGAACGAAAACACACAGAGAAAGAGAGAGAGAGAGAGACACACAAAGCCTGCCCGAGTTCAACACCTAAGCCAGATATGCTGATCTTAGTCTTAGTAAGCACACTTGTCAGCCTCAGAACGCAGGAATTTATGCGCTTTACAGCTGCTGCCCACGGGTGATCAAATCAAAACCCAAGAGGCGGAGCCGGGTGCATCGAAAGCCATCACCTCGGTGATCCGGCTCCGCTGGCTTCAGCTTCACTCTCCCTAAGGGTCCATGGGCCCCAATGTACCTATATAGGGACTACTTTAAGGCCAATGTATATACTATATGAGGACATGGACCCTTAGGGTCTGTGAAAGCTGCTGCAAATCTCAGCGGTCCCTAGACGGGAAGGTCTTGATGCAACCAATCCCAATAATTAGCTGGCTTTGCGGCAACTTATAACCTGATTATATAGGGAACCACAATGGGATAACTGAGGATAACAGTAGTACTTCTTCCGATCCTCATTACCAGTTGCGTTCATCTTAACCAGGCTCCCTTGATTAACCAGGCTCCCTAGATGCACTTCAGGACCATGTTATAAGGGGATACTAGTAGAAATTTTCGAATCCCTCACCTACATTGGCACGGAAGATCCCAACGTGAGCTGATGGTGACCTTGCGTTGCATGAGCCACACTTTTTTTTGTTCACAAGGGTTTAGGGCTTTAGGGTTTAGGGTTTTTGGCCTCCGGGCTTCAAAACACAGCTCGTGCATGGCAGTCTGGACGAAACAACTCTCCAGGTCTCGTGAGCTCCGCGGGGTTTTGGGCTTAGGGGGTTTAATTAAGGTTTCGGGTTCAGGGTAAAGGTTTTAGGCTTGCGGTTTAGGGGGTTTAGGGTGTGGGGTTTAGTTGAGGGTTTAGACAGCCTACAGCCTAAGCTCTGTCCCTGGGAACCGCATAATATTTTTTTGACATCAGCTGCATGGTTCAAGCCCCTCTTTAAGGATGATAGGCGTGGGGTCACGCCCGTCTTTACGGACGGTAGGTTTGGGATACAGGCCCATGCCCCAAAGACCCTAAAGCCCTGTACTTTTGACCGTCGCCCCGCCCTCGGGGCATGTAAGTGCCGTACGAGCATTGGAGCACCGAAAAGGATAAACATACCAGACCTCTGACCCGCGTGTTTAGGGTTTGAGGTTTAGGGGTTTAGGGTCTCGGAGGCTATCGCCGCTTAGGCTTGGGTACGGGTCGGGATGTGGGTTGCAGGTGTAGTCTTCAGGGTCGGCAGCTCAGGGAAGGTTCAGGGTGCAACCCTGTGGTCTCAAGTTCGGGTGCAAATTACGATGTTGCAAGGTTCTTGGTTTATCGGACATACAGTAAGTCTTCGAGAAAGGGTCAAGCGATTATGCAGAGAGTCTGAGTATGACGGCTACCACTGAAAGCAGTAGCCTACTTACTTTGAAGTACAGACGGCCTCCTTGTGACATCGACCTCCTTTGGAAGTCGAAGATCCATATGAAACAAGCTACCACCCAAGAAGAGTTAAAACCGGCATAACGAAACCGGAAACATATCTACGAGTACTGCGAGTAACAACTCACTTACTGGCAACGGTCCCGCTGTCAGCCATGAAGCCTAATAAAGAACATCGTTTGCAGAAGGACTTTGTGGCGTAGTGTTTTCTGTATTATGCATTCGGGTCTTTGCAAGGATGTTGCGCTTCTTGCAGAGGGTTCAACAAGTAACAATCAGGATACCTATAGGACTGTATGGTTTATGGCTTAGGGCTGATAAGTACAGCTAACATGGCCTCGATTTCATCAGCTTTCGTGATGGTTTTCTGGTTTTTGATGACATCCTCTGGCAGCCCTGGCAGGTTGAACTTCAACCTACACGGCGGGTGTACTTTGGAAGCCGTGCGTAGAGTAGATCATGAACATCCTGCATGTCAGCATGTGCCTGGGTTGTATGCCAGCACTAAACCCTAAAAAGTGCTTGTTGGCATCCGGCTCTTCTTGCTGCCGGGAACAAAGCCTTCAACACTAAACCCTAAAAAACCCCAGACCATGTAACCAGAACATCCTAAACCACCTAGCGCCCCTTCTAGGAACTCGCCCTTAACTTTCGATATGCTTCTCATCAGACGATCAAGGCTGCAACATAAGAGCCGCAACAGTTAGAATATGTGCAAGGGTTTGGTGTAGGAATGCATTTACACATGACTCCGACCCCTATGGAAACATGCTTAAAACTTACTTGAGGGCCGTTGGGGGGGATGGGGGGTTGGCTGCAAATGCCAAATATAAGATTACTAAGTATACTAGCTTATTGAACTACAACTTCTAGATTCTAGCAAGTTGCGTGAATGTTCACCTGCAGAAGCCCCTAAAACCTTTAATTTTGGGAGAAAACTCTTACCCTAAACCCTAAACCCGTAAATCCCGAAAATACTGGTCCAGCAAGCAGAGGCCTGCGCTCAAGGTCTGAGCGCGAGCTGGTTGAACTTGAAACTTCGGCCCCCAAAAGCAGCTCTCATGAGCAACTAGCCGTTTAGGGGTTTAGGGGTGGCAACTAGCCCCAAAGGGCGAAGTACGGAGCTATCCTTTTGCCGTGACTTTGAGAGATCCTCGAAACTACGCTCCTGGCTGAAATTATAACCCCAAAATCATCATCAAGCCATGCACGCTATTTAACTTAACTCGCCTCAAACCCGAAGCGCCCCAAATGCATCCACAGCTGCAGCAGCGCGATCACGCCCCAGGCAACTGCGAGGCACCACAACATTGCGCACCTCGGCGCCGGGCCGGTGGACTTGCTTATGACCTAATACCCCACCTTGTGGGGGGGTCGTCAGGGCTCAACAAGGCCCTGGAGCAAAAGGCTAGCAGTCTGTAGCTTGCGTGACCGTGTGTGTGTGTGTGGGTGATTGAGTGAGTGAGTCAGTGGCTGAGCGAGTGAGTCAGAGTTTACGCGAGTGCGTGCGCGCGCGCGGGTGTGTGTGTGTGTGCGCATGAGGTGAGCACCACGGCTCCGTCTGAGCCCTTCGGTGCTTAGCGGACCGACTGTGAAGCTTCACGATTTCTCGTTGCTGTCTTCCTCGCTCGATGCCATGCTCTCTCTCTCTCTCTCCCCCCTTCTGTGAGGCCTAATTTTAAGTATCCCAAAGATGACAGAACGGATAAGCAACACACACACACAGAGCCTCCGTCTCAAACAGATTTTCGACACTTTGGAGTTTCTATTGGCATGGGGGCGGCGGGAGGAATCCCAGTTCAATATTCGGGGGAAGGGGTGAGTACGGTATGAAGCCTCCAACGGGGGGTTACAGCCAAGGTCGGTCGGGCTAAAGGGCTATACAAAACCGAAAAAACACAATCCCTAAACCCCCAAAGCTCCAGACTCCTGACATCCAAAGTACCAACCCTCAAAAAACCCCAAGCCCTCAATTCCTGATCCCCCTCTCCACCATAAACCCCTGTAACAGGTGAAAGGTTCCCCATGATGTAACCATGATATCCTTGAACCTTGAACATCCCTAAGCCCTGACTGATGGTCCCCCTAAACCCTAAACCCTGAACCTTAAACCCTAGACCCTAACCCCTAGACCCTAAACCTTAAACCCCCAAACCCTAAACCCCTAAACCCTAAACCCTAGACCCTAAACCCCTAAGCCCTGGTAGTCCCCCCCCCCCAGAAGAGCAGCAACCGCCTTGCAGCGCTCCGGACAGCTCCATGCCGGGGCTCCGAAGACGCTAAAAATTAATAGCCTTGTATGGGTTTGGGGTTTAGGATTTTTAGATGCTTGTATGGGTTGAGGGTCAAGTTGAGGGCTTAGGTTTTAGGGATTTTTGGATGGGTGTTGGGCCATAATTTGCTGAATTTGAGGGGTTGAGGGCAGCCCGAAGCAGAGCTTGTGAGGGCTAAGCCCTAAACCCTAAACCCAAGGCAAAGGCGCATGGGCGTGGAGACCGGCTCGGAGACATTGATGATGCGGCCCTGGACCACCGCGGCCTCGCTATTCTTCAGCATTGAAGCTTCAGGGTTTAGGGTTTAGGAGTTTAGGGCTTTAGGGTTTAGGGCTATTCTTGAAGGGGTCTTGTTAATTAGGATAGGGTTTGGGGGCATAATCTACCGACAGCATAATTTCTAGGAGTATAAAGGGGTGCTACTTAGTTGGTGAATCACTAGTTCTCTTCTGACTTCGGCGTTGAAGACGGCTTGACGAAAGGCTTCCAAGGCGTTGGCTGAGGGGTATGGGCTGTAGGGCTTAGTTTTGGTATCTTAGTTTAGGTATAGTATCTTCCCTCCCACCTTTTAGGTATAGTATAGGGTATAGGGTTTACAGCCGTTTTCCCTCCCACAGTTTAAGTAAAGTATAGGGCGTAGGGTTTAGCAGCTGTTTGAGGGTCTTTGGTCTAGTTTACAGGATTAGGCTTTAGACTCGTAGGTTGAGGCGAGGGTTCAAAGGATCCCGCACCCCTGATGAACACGGTTGTTCAGCACATGCCGAACATCACGTCGCAACAGACAGAAGGTGCAAAAGTGGCCATGAAGTCTGTCAATCCTGACCCTCGAACAGAAATCCCCTTACTAAGCCCGAAGAGCCCCCTTCTTTTGCATCCTGGCAAAAAAGTTCCAGCCGGAAAGGTGCAGAAAGCCCTCGAACCGCCCTGAGCCCGAGATCTTAAACCTCAAGCTGTAAGCCCCTGAAACCTTTTTTTGGAGCAGGGGCTGCAGCGCACATTGCCCTGCACCGTAAATCCCCCAATATAGAGGCTGGACTAACAAAAAGAAGGTTTTGGGGTACGCAGTACTATAAATATGTATTCGGGACTATAATGAGGGAAAGCCTGGATATTGTTCTGACCCCAATGGCACAAAACGTGGACCCCTAAACCGTAAAGCCCTGAACCCCAAAACCCTAGGCCATCGGTGCTGATCCTTTAGGACTCAGGCTTCGGGTATCGGGTGTAGGGCTCATGGTCAACAGTCTCGTCTACACTCCGAAGGCTGAAAGCTTGATCTCTCGGGAGTTGGATCCAAACTTTGGGGGTGGATGGGTTGCGGGTTTCCCAAACCCCTCCCCCCCATGAAACCTAAGCTTAAGCCCTAACGCCAAAAAAACACACCCTCCCTCCCTCCCTCCCCCACCTGGACGACATTGCCCTCCTGAGTCGGTGCTAACTTAGAGTCGGTCGGTTGCCCGCCCTTACTAACTAAAGGAAACTACAGGTGGGGAGCTTAGGGTATATAGGGCTTCTATAAGGCTTCTATAAGGGATTTAGACCTTCCATAAGGCTCCTATAATGGTAACTACCCACCTGAAAATGTCCTAGAACTAAAGCCTTAACCCTCAGCTCGCAAACCAATTGGAGACTGTTCTGCACTTCTCGGGCATGCTCGCTACGAGGGTTTCGGTTTGGGTTTAGGGTGTAGGGTGATGTTGCTTCCCTGGGCTTCAGGTTTAGGCACTGCAAAAGCGAACGTGTGCTGCAAGTGCGATGTGAAGGTAAGAAGTTCCACCCGGTTTAGGGTTCAGGGTTCCTTTTTCAAGTATACCCTTATTGTTTGCTAGATGCGGCGGTCGCAAAGCATCCCTGCGAAAGTGGATGCTGCGCATTGAATGATAACGGGTCCAGGTGCCTACAAGTAATGGTCATGTACTCCCCCAAATCCTGACTTACAAAACCACGAGCCACTAGCCTAAACCAATGTATCTAATGGTTATCTCCTTTGGACACTCAAGGGTATCTCAAATTGTGAGGAGGTCTCCAACATTGTCGGTTCATTGTCCGAACCCCAAAAAAGCCACTGTGGGGCCACGGTGGAGACTGCGAGGGGGGCACTGCTATGGGGAAGCTAATGCGTATCCCTTACAAACCCTAAACCCTGAACCCTGAACCCTAAAAACTTGATGTACCGACGACACCCCATAGCCTCCACGGCCGACTCTGGTGCAGCAAGAAGCGCATCGACCGTGCCAACAGAGACCATGGCGGCTCAATTTTGGGTGATTCAAACGGGGGCTTAGGGTTTTTTAGCACTCGCTCTCGTCGAAGCAGGCGAGGTTTAGGGTTTAGGGTTTCCCTGCGGGGTGCTAGCAAATCCCGTGTAGTGAGACTGCTGAATGCTCCATACACAGCATGTCAAACAGCTACAGTAAACTCGACACACGTTCTGTTCCGAAGGCTTCAGCAGAAAATCCAAACAGGGTTATACGAAAACTTCATTCTGCAGTGGGTTGGCCATAGCAAGCATGCGGGTGAATTGACTTGAAGGGGCAGCACGTAGGAGCCAAAAAGGCGCAGAACATTTTCCCAGACAAAGCTGTGCAGCTTCGAGCGAAGTGCTTCTCCTACCCAGAGCATTGCCACATACCGCACCGACATAACATACCATTAAACAACACGGCAAACAAAACAGGACTTAAAGTTTCCGGCTTACCTGGTCAAATTATTTTATGGTACATTCTCACGAGGACGAAGAAGGAAGGTTAGACGTCATCGAATGCTGGGGGGGTTGAGGCGCCAGGAAGGATGTGAGCCCTAGGCAGCCAGGCGTGGATGGAAATCAAGAACCTAAACCCTAAACCCCAAACCCTAATCAAGAACCTACGCCCTAAAACCTAACCAAGAACCTAGAACCTAAACCCTAAACCCTAATCAAGAACCTGAACCATAAAGGCTTTTTTGGATTTAGGCTCTTCAACCCTAATACCATTTTGAACCAACCCTTTCTTTCGCATCTGGCCTGCAGCGACTGAACCATGACAGAAACAAGATGGACCACCGCAAACCCTAGAACCTAAATCCTCACGCCTAAATCCTATACCCTGAGCCCAGTGTCTTAATAACTACAATGCAGTTTTCAAACAGGAATTTAGAGTGCTGCTCTAGTAGGGTTGTACAAGGCCTGGTGATTGTTGCAGGAGCATGAAGACTTCGGCCGTCGGATACAAGATATTGCGTATGGTAGATGCGTCTCTGTATGTGTATGTTCACATACACACACTATTAACAAATACAAGACACAAACATAGGTTCACAGCCATCAAAACGAAGCATGATTAAGCATACTAGTTCTGACGAGGCATCTACTAATTCTGATGGTGTTTATAAGGCTGTTCAATCTAAATCTCAACCTAAGAAATGAGCGTTCTCCGGTTGAAGCGTGAGCCTGCCTATAAATCTTGAACCCTCCACACTAGGCATGGCTTGGGGCATACCATATGGGTAGTTTTCAATATTAGGGTCCCTTTTAGGGTCCTTCTTATAAGGGTGCCGTACTATATTGGCGACCTAAAAAGGGACCCTAATTTAGAAAACTACCCATATATCTGTATCTGAACTTAAACCTAGATCCTGAATCTGAGCTCAGGAAGCACAGGATTGTCCTGAACTGGGCTGCCCACTCCATCGAAGTCCGGTATAGCCTTAGCCGTCCGGAGGCTACTTCACAGACTGGCCTAGCATTTAGGGTAGAGGCTCTGCAGGGGGTTAGGGTTTGGGACTTCGAGGCGCGAAGGATAAGGGCGACAATCCTTCTAATCGTCACGTCATGTCGTATGCTGCGTCATCGAGTAGGAGTTCGATCCCCAGAGCCTCTTCAAGACTCCCAAAGGCCCACAGTAGGTACAGCTATCTACAAACTTTATAGACTTTTGACCCCAAAGAACCTACTATAATTTGTATACTTGGGAGCCTGAGTAACTTGTAGCCCTCTAACGTATGCAACATGACAGATCATAAGCCTTGATTACAGTCTAGGGTTTAGGGTTTAGGGACTTAGGGTTTAGGGTACAGGTCCGACTCCAAGGAATGCTGGGTTTAGTGCTTCGAGACTGTTCCGGTTTCCTTTTATACTGGGTGGCGAGGTGTCTCGTAGCAGCCGCTGAGAGTGCGCATCATCTTTAGCAGGCGCGGGTTTACGAATCGAGGGGAATTACCCATAGGCTCCTTAGTAGTTCCTTTTTGGGACTACCTTATAGGATCCTAAATATAAACCACAAAAAAGGAACTACTAAGGAGCCCATGGGTACACATCAGGCAATTAGCCTTGGAATCTTCAGACCAAAACCCTAAACCGCCAAAAAACACAAAGGCAAAAGTGCGGGATCAGCTGCGGAAGTCGAGGTTCATGGATGCACTGTGAAGCAACATACGATGGAGTTGCCATAGATCTTGGGGGGGGGCGTGTAGCAGTTTAGGGTTGAATTAAGGTTTAAGACTAGGAGACCCAGGGATCCTAGCAGCTACTGCTACTATCTGCTATTAACCCAAGAATCGAAACAAGATGTTATACCTATAATAAAGAACCTCCAAAATAGTATAGGTAATTACTGAGGCCCGTATAGTAACCAGAGTTTTTGGAGCCTTCGACCCCCGATACCGCCAGCATAGGCACATAAGCCCTACACCCTAAACCCGAAGCCCTAAACCCTAAACCTTATCAGCCCTAAACCTGCAACTGGGCTGCTGGAGGTTGCTGCTGCTTCGCCAGCTGCAGCGATAGAGGAACCAATAACGAGCTGCTGTAAAGTCTCCTTCCATAGTTGGCTTGGGCTTTTTGGCGGGAGTTCTGTAACCTTAAAGACGAAATGAACCTAAAAAGGGTTTCAGGCTCATATACCTTATAAGGATTCATAGTAAAGTGTATAGGGCCCCTACTTATAAGGGTCATTTGGTCCCCGAGGAACGGCTTCATAAGAGCGTTACGGGTTCTAGGGTACCAACTCCCCGAAGAAATAGTCCTCAAGTTATTCATGATCCGTCAGGTACTGGGACATACCGCAATTAAGGCTTTTGGGTTGTCCGGGCATAGCATTTTTGTTCCTAAAAAAATTAAACCCAAATCCCCCAAACCCTAAATCCTGAACCCAAAAATCTTGAGTCGGTTGAGGGGGCACCGAGGAACTGATCCGGGATGGGGGTCTCACAGCCTTCGGCCTTTGGGTGGGTGGTCTGGGTTACCATAAGGATGGCTCGGGAGTTTAAAGGCTTAAGTAAAGGCCCCTAAACCCTAAACCCTAAACTAGTTTAGTGTCTACGGCTTTTCGTGGGGGTCAGGGATACCTTGGCAGCAGCTGAGGCTCACGATTTCAGAGGTTTAATTCATGGAGTAAAAGGATTGACATGCGATTTCATTTCAGGCCGGTGGTTCGATACCGAGGCTGGCAGGGCTTGAGGCCGTAAAGTTCGAACCCTAAACCCTAAACCCCATAAACCCTAAATCCTAAACCCCTAAACCCTATTTTTTCACAAGGGACTCGACTGCTGCCCTAAACCCTATAAACCCTAAATCCCAAACCCTAAGCCTTCCTTCTTTCCGCAGGTGAGACCAGCACCGTTTCAGCCGGGACTAAAGCTCCCCCAAACCATAAACCCTCTTGGACGAGGTCTCTCTGAAGTGCAGCCTTTGACCCCAAAACCCCGAAAACCCAAACCCCTAAAGCCCTAATATACAGGCCTAAAATAATTACTAATTCTATTTTGGTGGTTCCTTGTTATATTTATATATAGTATAATGGACCCCAAAACCCTATTCTAATCATTAATTAAGGCCCCTATATTAAGCACAAACCCTAAGCCCTGCGACCCCGACTCCTTGTCTTTGGGAAGACGCACCAGCCTGCAGCAAGCTGCGTAATATGGAAGCTTGAAAGACCTATAATGCTGCGATTATTCCCTCTCTCGCTCTATCTACCTATCTATCTATCTATCTATCTATCTATATATATATATGAATATATATATATATATATACATATATATATATGAATATATATGTGGGTGTGTGTGTATGTATATATCATCGCTAATACAGATTTGATTTGGTATATGCCAACAACCCTATGGAATTTTGGAGACTTACTAAGGCCCCTATAGTATGCTCTCGTTCGGGTGTCCTCGCAGCATGGTTCAGTCTGAGGCGGGGTTAGGGCTCTATCAGGGTCCTGTACAGGCTCAACGAGCGTGTCGTAAGGGTCTATTAGTAAGGGCCCGTGGCTTCCTTCTTGGCGTTTGGGGCTTTTCCGAAAGAGAATTTCGCATCGCACATAATTAAGACAGCATTCAGAACGACCTTCGACCATCCTCCTACACCGGTGCCGCAACACTTGTCCGTTTTATGCAAGGCGGTTGTCATCTGCGCTGCGACTAGTGGATTCTACTGGTGTCTTCCGCCGGCCGTCGGCGGACGACCTCATCGCGGATGCGCATCGGGCAGCAGCCATTCTCGTGAAGAGCCCGAAAGCGCCCTCGTTGTGGTAGACAGGATCCCACATGCTGTGACTAGTCCGCGTCCCGCGGAGCAGCGCTAGATGCAGATTCGGTGACCAAGTGTAGACTGTGGCAGAGACGGTCTGTCCTTCCACCGCGATGTCCTGTCTTGTTCTAATCACAACTGCCCTGGTTTAGGGGCTTATATAGAGATTTTTAGGATTCTAGGGTTTTTCTTTATACTTCGCGGTTTAGGGCTTAAGAACTTTTGCGGTTTTGCCGGGTTTCGGGTATCCCCCCCAAAAAAAACTAAAGCCTCACGGACGTCCTGAGTTGCTGCCTCCTTTGGGAGGCCGCGCTTGTCAGCCAACCACAAGAAGTCCCGCCATGTCACGGTCCGACTATCCGCCTCCCAGACACTCCATTGGTTTTGAAATTCATGGTTTAGGGTTTAGGGTTTGTAGGGTTAGAGGGTTAAGGGGTTTAGGGTTTTTTCCCTCTCGCAGAGCTCAGCCATGCGAGGGTTTAGTGCACAGGGTTGTTAGGGGCTTCAGCTGTAGGGGTGCAGGGTTGAGGGTAACCGGCCTATGACAGAACCAAAATACAAGGCAACAGGAATAAAGGTCTCCCATTCGCTATCTCAGCATTAAAAATTAAGGCTTGGGGTTTAGGGGTTTAAGGTTCATAAAAGGAGCCGCGTTATTGTTTACGGTATCCGTTTCTTACAGGTTTTTGATACGTCTTTTAGAGTTGTTTCCCCGTTACTGGGTCTTTGAGGCCCCGCCTCGCCAGCGAAGAACCACAAGGGAAGCTTCTCCAGCCTAACTTTAAACAAACACCCAGACAGGAGAAGCTTCGCTAGACCTTTCTAGGAAAATTCTGTCCCCTGACAGCCCCTAGTAAAGCTGGACGCTGTACTCTATCCCAAAAACCTTGCAGGCTCAGGGTTTAGGGTTTACCCCTAAACCCCAAACCCCTAAACTCTAAAAGTTTAGGGTATTCTTGGGTGCCGTGGCGCTCTCTGAAGATGGACTCCTCCTGGTCCCAAGCGTCCTTGGGCCAAGCGCAGCAAGCGGCCATCGGAGAAACCTGCGGTAGTTTAGGGTTTAGGGTTTAGGGGTTTAAGGTTTAGTTTAGGGTTTACGGTTTAGGGGTTTTAGGGTTTAGGGTCTAGGGCTTACTCTAGGGGTTTAGGGTTTAGAGTTTAGGGTTTAGGGGTTTTAGGGTTTAGAGGTTTAGGGCTTAGGGTTTAGGGTTTAGGGGTTTAGGGGTTTAGGGTTAGGGTTTACGGCTCCATTGGGCAAATCCCGTAAACCTCAAAACCAAAGAGCCTGACACCCTAATGCAGGCGTCTGAGTAATTGCCAATATTCTTCCTCAGGCTCCCGAATATACAACAGTCTAATTCTTAAGGCCCCTATAGTAAGCCTTGAAATCCGGAACCTCCAATATGTAGAAACCTACACACCCAAAACTGTCAGAATCGGTAAGAGCCAACGTTGAAACCGTATACAATGTCTGAACCTGCATAGCACTCCATGCAACCCTTGTACTAACCCTCTCAAAGACACTAACAGCCTTCCAACAAAGTGCTCTAAAAACCGAAACCTCAAAACCTCAGGCACCTAAACCCTATATCTTCCCGACCCCTGAATCCTTTTGCCCCTAAACCCCTAAACCCTAAAGAACCCTCAACCCCTAAACCTCCAAAGTACCCACAACACGAACTTCAAAGGACTAAAGGAGACCCTTGGGGTTATATAGGGGCTTTATGCGACTATATATGGGGTATATAACCTACAGTCTCCATTGTAGTTCCTTTTTGGGGTTACCTTTTAGGATCCTTAATATAATATTGGTTAAGCCAAAAAAAGGAACTCCAATGGAGACTATAGGAAGGGTTATATAGGGTATTAGGATTAGGGGTGCCTTCTAGGGGTCCCTCCTATTGCCCCTTATCAACTAAGGCGGCCCACGGAGGCAAGGAGGGAGCCATAGCGAAATGCGAGGCCCCAAGTCGCTTGCCCTCCCATGCTGTAGCCTTTCAAGGGTCGTTTAGGGCTTAGGGTTTAGGGTTGTGTCGGGTTTTGGGGCTTAAGGCCTAGACTCTTGTCAATTATCAGGGTTTTTTTTTAAGGCTTTGGGGTTTCAGGGTTGTAGTGAGTATAGAGAATCGGGCTTTAGAGTTGCTTTGGTGTGGGGCTTTAAGGTTTTAGGGTCTTTGGGTATAGGTCGTTCTGGGGCGTATTGTTCTGGAAAAACTACGTTTTTTTCACGCTAAGACGTCGGATGTGCTCTTCTAAGTGTTCGCAGCTGACATTGGATACGCTGTTTTTCCGGAGTTCGCATGTGACATTGCACACGCTTTCTTCGATGTTCGGGTACCGGCTTTAATGCCGGGGTGTGCATCGGATGTTGCATACGGCTTTCGCAGCTATGACTTTGGATGCGGTTTTTCGGTGTTGGCATATGGCATTGCATACTTTTCTATCGGGGTTCGTATATGATGCTTGAAACGACATTTTTTCGCGGTCATGACATTGGATACGGTTTTAAGGTGATACCAAGACAACGCCGAAATCAACGAACAGCAAAAACAGAGCAATCGAAAGACTTGCGACCCAACATACAACATCACATCTATCTCGCTCCCTCCCTCTCTCATTCATTCACTCGGTCGCTCGCGCATTGCATGACCGACTCATGCCACGCATCCTTCAACTGATCTCGCTTCTTGCTGCTATCACCAACTTCCGAAAAGCTTTCCAGAGAACCCAATACCCCTTAATTAAGGAGTTTACCTTAAATCATAGGGGCCTTCATAATATGATTTAAGGTAGATTCCTTATTAAGGGGTATTGGGCTCTCCGGGTTTCTGTAACAAGAACCCAGTGGCCCGTGACGTGCAAGCGGGCAAGGTCTGCTCTGTTGCCCAGATCGTCCAGAGCTGCAAGGAAGAACTCCCAAAGGATCTCGACAGCAAAACCTGGGTTGGGGTTGAGGGTTTCGGGTTTAGGGCTTAGGGTTTAGGGTTTGATCTCGACAGCAAAACCTGGGTTGGGGGGGTTGGAAAGCAACTTAATGGCGCAGGGTTTACACGTTTCTGCAGGGTTTTATAAGGGTTGAAGGAACCAACGAAAGCTAGTCTCGGATATTTCGGATATATAGAAGCAACATTTATTCTGGCTCAACGGGAGCCCAGAGACACTTTACGTACGGCTCCTCAATCTGGAAGCGATTCCTTTTCAGCCACTCAGAAGGATGAACTACAGGCTCTCCAACCGATCCGAAGGGTGCGATGACAATGAATTCCTCACGAGCCGTGCGGTTGTTCTCCAAGAGCTTCTCAATGTCCCACCATAAGGTCTCTGGGTAGATGTAGGTGTGCGCGCCATGCAGAAACAGCAGAACAGGAAGAGGTTTCGCACCGCCGGGGTTGTGCAGCAGGTAATTCTGTTCTCGCGAGCCAAACCTTGCTTCCCAATAGTATATAATCACATTCTTAAATTTAAGTTTTACAGCAGGATTACAAAATTCAACCACGATCTAGCATCGTAAATCTAAAACCCGAGGCTACATAAACCCGAAAGCCCAAAAACCACGAACAGGCTCGAAGAAGCTGAGACATGTTGCTTCTTCGACTGCAAAGAACTGTCATCCGTTTCGACACACAGCCGGCCGAGGCTTCGGTGTGTAGAGCAGACTTTTTGTGGGCACAAGTGTGTTTTAAGTCTATTTTTCTCTCCACCGAGCCGACCGAATCGGCTCGAATTCTGCAAAGTCTGCGTATCCACCCGAACTCCCCCGCTTCCAAAGATAAAAGGACACGAAAGTCACCGGAAATCTGGGATGGCCGCCACGTTGGTCTGACAGCACTGTCCCCAATGCACTTCCAAGTGTCTTAAACCCTTCAAACTCTGGAGAACCTTTGTACTATGTTGAAAACCTTCAAAAACGGTTCAGAAAACCATGGAATCGTTCCAAACCCTTTCAAACCCTTCCAAAACCTTTCGAACACCCTTCAAAATAACATGTAGTCCCTTTAAAACACAAGGGACTCCACCGTTCTCTCCTCCCATGATATGGTAAGTACGGACAAACAGCGGATATATAGGTTAATAGGGCTCCCATGTTTGCTATTTCTTTCTTACTCCTACTATCACGATTGTGATTGCTGCAGTTGATGTTGCTGTTGCTGTCGTTGTTGCCGTTGCTGGTGGTGTTGTTGTTGCAGCTGTTGTTGCCATTGTTGCTGTCTGTGTTGCTGTTGCTTTTACTGTTACTGTTGCTGCTGCTGTTGTTGTTGTTGTTGCTGTTGGTGCTGCTGCTGTTGTTGTTGTTGTTCTTGCTGTTGCTGTTGCTGGTGCTGTTGCTGTTGCTGCTGCTGCTGCTGTTGCTGTTGTTGTTGCTCTTGCTGTTGCTGCTGTTGTTGTTGCTGTTGTCGAATTTCGTTGTCAACGTCGTCGTCGTGGTTGTTGTTGTTGTTGTTGCCGTGATTGTCGTTGTCGTTGTCGTCGTGGTTGTTGTGGTTGTTGTCGTTGTTGTTGTTGTGGTTGTTGTTGTTGTTGTTGATGATGTTGTTGTTGTTGGTGGTGGTGGTGGTGCTGTTGGTGGTGGTACTGTTGTTGTTGTTGCTGTTGTTATTGTGGTTGTTGTTGTTGTTGTGGTTGTTGCTGTTGTTGCTGTTGTTGGTGTTGTTGCTGTTGTTGTTGTTGTTGGTGGTGGTGGTGTTGTCGTTGTTGTCGTTGTGGTTGTGGTTGTGGTTGTTGTCGTTGTTGTTTGCTGTGTGCTGTTTGTTGTTTGTTGTTGTTGTTGT
>CAJNJA010034997.1:0-29362 GCA_905231915.1 Symbiodinium necroappetens
AGAGAGAGAGAGAGAGGGACAAAGAGAGCGAGAGAAGCAGAGAGAGAGAGAGAGAGGGAGATATAGAGAGAGAGCGAGGGAGAGAGAGAGAGAGAGAGAGAGAGAGACACAGAGAGAGATAGAGAATGAGAGAAGAGAGAGAGAGAGAGAGAGAGAGAGAGAGAGAGAGACTGAGATAGACGGAGATAGCGATGGAGAGAAAGAGACACAGAGAGAGAGGGAGACACGTGTGAAGCATATTGCGGACGAGGGGTCGGGTTCCAGTGCAGAACCCGCTGCATGTCCTCCTTGGAGTACCAGCCTTCCTCGACTGAGTTCTTCTTGGTGTCCTTGCGGGCGATGCTGTTCTGCACGTTCGTCACGAACTGATCCTTCGGGGATCTTCTATGCGATCGTGGGGTTTAATTAGGGTTCAAGGTTTAGGGTTTTATAGGGTTTAGGTACAGAAGACTATATAGGTATCTGAAGCCAGCGATGTTATGTCACAGGTAGAATCAGCAGCCAGAACAGACTGGTTGACTGCATAATACGTGGCATTGCACAGTGCTGCTTTATGCGAAGACAATCACTATAAACACAGAACTATCACAAGTGCAATGCTTACAGCAATCGAGTCTTGTTTCAGTATGTAGCCGACATCGAAACTGAGTATGCTCTATAAGCTCAGCTCTAGAGGGCCACAGGAAACAATGCAAATGTGGGTCCTTGTTGAAGCCAGCCTCCTCGTACTGCAGCCCAAGAGCTGTGTGGTTACCGGCCCTCCACAGATCGTGGAGCCACTGTGGCACCGCCAAGGAACCGTTCTTGCGGCGCTGACAGAGACGGCGGAGCTTCGCGTTCCGGGCTGCTCTGGTCAACCTGGCAGGTGCCTTGTCCTTGGACCCTGAGGCCTTCTCACCCTTCTCCTCAGCCTCCTCCTTGTCCTCAGCCGCCTCATCATCATCATCATCGTCTTCCTCATTGTTTCACAACAACTCCACATGTATGCTACTGTTACGAACCAACACGTCCAACATGTCGTAGTATATGTGGCAAAGCCAGCACATGATGCTACCTAGATTCCGGCACTGGGCAGTCGTTCGGGGGCCCACGGTCACTTGGAACCTCGGCGACCTCCTGCTTGTTGTTCTTGGAGTTCACAGGGGTCTTGGCCGTCTCTTCGGTTCGTGCCTTCTTCTTCTCAGGGCTGCATCCTGTGATCCGGTAACCCAGCACCGTGCTGGCTGTTTCCAGGCTCATGGTGCCGGCAAGGACCATCTGGCGCACACGTTGCTCCAGATCTGCCATCTCCTAGATCGATTAGATAGAAGCCAACAGGGAAGCCGAAGCAACGGACTCAGCGTACAACTACAAAATCAGCTTCAGCTTGTCTTCGCTATAGTAGCACACAGGATGCAGCAGGCAAGTAAAACGATTGTGGATATGAAGCCAACCACACCAAAGCATCCTGGCTCGGGGCACTCGTAGCCAGGGAAGACGGTGAGTTCGAGCGGGGTGGGGTCGCAGTACTAGCCTCGCAACCCTTCTCGCGCATGATCAACTCGAGGGCCTTACCGCTTCAACCGAGATCGTGTGCATACAGTATCGGACATATATTACCATACCTGAGAGGGAAAATAAAACATACCACTGCATGCTTTATGTAATGAAGATCAGGGACTGGCTGGGTCTCCGCCTGTTGCTGCAGCTCCCTTTCCTGCTAAGACTAGCAACATGGGATATCCACTATGGCTGTAGATTAGGATAACAGACACCTGCTCAGGTATGGATGCTCATCGCTTCTGCACATGGCCTTGAACTCCAGCTCGTCAAGCTCTTTCTCCAGGGCCTGCAAGGACCAAAGGGCGGGATGGCTGGGGGAAGCAGCAGTCTAAATTCGATACCATCACCACATCGTGTGAGGCCATGGACTTAGGATAAGATTGGGCCCGCACCTCGATGTCACGCAACTCATCAGGGTTGAGCCCTTCGCGCATGACCTCCTGCATCCCTTCTCGAAGCTCAGAGCAGCTCCACATCCTGGAAGCAAGCCTGCTATCATTTCCGCCTGTGGCCATCTTCAGACAGCTAGGGACTTCCAAGGGCGGCTGGGCTAGGACACTAGCAGCACTAGCAGTGCATGAGCTCAAAAGCGGTCTGTGGCAGCATGTGAACCTCTGCAACATGTGCAGGAGCAACGACAAGGATTCGAAAGGTGTGCCAGGGCAGCAGCAATCATGTGCACACGGTTTAGAGGCTGTGCAAGAGCACAGACATTTTCCTGCGAGATGGTTTGGACTTGCTAGCAGGAACGGACTTGCATGTAATCCATTGCAAGTCGCACGGACCAGTCTCCAGCTTCATACATCTTATGTGGGACATGTAGGGAAGCAGGTCTATGTTGTTTATATCCGATGTTAAGCTTCGGGAAGAAGATCTAGAGCTTTGCTAGGTCATGCTACACCATAGAGAAGATGATTTGCTACTGTGTAACTTGATTAGAGTTGATGCTATTCTTTAGGAAAGGACTATAGTTTGTTATTGTTGGGTTTCAGCAGCATAGCACTGGCTTGGGATAGATATGGACTATGAAGGAACGAGCCCCTAGCCAAACCGATCAAGACCTACCTTATGTGTGTCTAAGTCTAGATGATATAGTACTAAAATACCCCATAAAATTTTACGGGTTGGTTACGGCATTTTACGGGTAAGTTACGCTTAAAATACGGGTTAGGAAAATACGGGTTATTTTTTTCCGGGTTTTTGGCTTTGCGGCTACGGGTGTTTACGGGTACGTTACGGGTGTTTATGGGTAGGTTACGGGTGAAACCCGGTTATTTTGCACCAGACTATCATAGAACCTATGATAACTGTAATTGTGGTGTGATCTAGACATTGAAAACAGCACTCGGATGAGCCTGGCCCCCGAAATCCTCTTCTAATTGTTCTAATTGTATAGTACGAGGAACACGGCTCCCAGAGGCACAAGCCAGCGGCTGTTGAATCCCGGTGCTGTCGGCTGTTGTATGACCAGAGACTAAGAGAAGCTGCTCAACCGAAGCAATCCTATTGAACAGTAGGAAGGCCATCAGTGCAATCCAGAAGCCGAGCTCCTGTGCTTCAATCATGGTTCTAGCTTCAGCTGTGCTGTACACAGCAAATGCACTTGCATTGCATGAGCTGTAGCGAAGCTCAAAGTGTTGTGGGCAGCAAAGGACGGAAGGCTTCTGGGATTTGCAAAGAGGTGCCCCCGCGAACATACCGGACACATTCCACTAAGTTCGCATCCGCCCACATGTCATCATAACTCATCTGGGCAAAGGTCTCCATCGCCGACGGCAAATCCTCGGGCAGCTGGGGCGTGCCTGTCTGCGTGGCCAAGACCTGATCATGGAGCTCCACCAGGCGCAAGCCAAATTGGGCCGGATAATTCCTGAGCTGAGAGGCAAAATCATTATATAACCTACATAGGACTTTAACTTTATTGGACGAGATACATCTCACATAAAAAGGATTCCAGTCTTGTTCGCTAATATGTCTATTCAAGCCCCAGCTGGCTCATTCTTATACAGGAGAAGGATAATAGGGGATTGTTTGAGGGGGTGCTAGGGATAACCTGCCTTAGCTAGCCTTATGATACACTTGCAGAGACCCTACATAAACCGCCACGAAACTCTATACCCCCACAAATAAGACTTTACATGTAATCACCGTAACAAAGCAGTGGGTCACACCACCACACTTCTGAGTCTTATAGGGGAAAGTACACCACACACAGGGTTGGCTTCTGAGGACCTTACTCGGTGGGCATCAGGTTCTTGTTTCCATTGAAGCGCTTGACTCCAGATTTGTCTACGTAGCGGTGACTTGTGCGAACTCGTTCGGGGTGAGCCCTGCAATAGTCCTGCCAGTTCCGAAGCGGTCCCTTGTAGAGCTGGCTTATGGCACTTGCATTTGCAAAAGCCCAGTGCGGCTTTGGCGTAGGAGCTCCATAGTGGCGCATATGCCAGGTGACTTTGGTAACCTAGGCTGCTTGGTGCAGGGAGAGCAAGCTAACATGCCGGGTTTGGGCTCCAAGAAAGGGGCAGACATGCACGATGGCCATCCATGGCCCCCCAATACATGACTGCAATGCGACTAGGATGACATTTTGTCCGCATGGTGGAGTCCCAGTACAATATGTAAACAAGACGAAGCACCCCAAACAGGCTAGCCTGTGTATTTCACCTCATTAGTAGATCATGCGCCATTATCGTCTATCCATGGATTGCATGTATACTGCTGGGCTCCGGCATGGAACTCACAACAATGTCGTCTTAATACAGCCTCCAAATATTTGAAGTCGCAGCAAGCCTGGATGCTAACCCTGCATGGCATGGGTTCGGTGAAGGTGGCTCCACGACCCTGCACAGACCCCTTTCTTAAATCCCAGGATGGACGAATGAGACCATATTTCCGATCTCGAGCAGTCTGCGCGACATGGCTTTCAATTAATTCCGTGTAGATTCGCGGAGCCATGCAGAAGATAAAGGAACGAGGAGCAACATGCGGGAAAGGCTGCACATCTTATCGCTGAGGCGCGATACCAGAGAGTTATGAAGCATCCAGTCATCCTTGTCCCAGACTGAATCTCCCCGTGTCTGTATCATGGCCGTCATGGCCCACTACTGGATAATTGCTGACGTGTAGACAATGTGTGTGTGTGTGTGCGTGTGTGTGTAAGCGCAGGGATCCCTGTAAAATATACTACAATGCCATTGAAACTTCGATGTAACAGGTCTGCATTTCAGCACCCGATAGCAAGCCCCGCATCGCAATTCCAGATTCATATGGGACCGGCCATGAAGCTCCTAGAAGTGCAAGAAGGGCTGAATATCTAGATCATCAGCCAATCATGATAGAACCGTGCGATCTCAACTTTGTATTCCCAGACTGTCCACTAATGCTAAGTGCAAGTAATGTGAGATCTTGTTGTTCTTGCAGACCGATCTAAAAGCATTATGTTAGGTAACAGTACCCTAATCTTGCGACCTCACAACTTCCATCTCGATACAACTACAGTCCATACAGTCCAACCATTGAAAACCTCGACATCTGGTTGGATATAAGGATAAATGAGGATGCGGAGCAGGCTTCGAGTCTTAAGATTGTACGATGTTCTAGGCATGAGGGGCTGCTCGAAGTGTCAGGGTTCTCCTTGCTCGAGTTTGATGGCTCTATTTAGGGTGAAGAAGTTGACTGCTTACTCACAGTAAGGGGTCCTCGAGGTTTTATAGTGGGCGCTGGATAGAAAGCACCTAGGTGAGATCCGTAACAACGAGGTCTTCTTCAACCGATCCCAGCCTATAGAACCCACCCTTCCCCTAGAGCACCTTTGTTCTGACTAATTACAACAGACAGCCTAACCCAAGCCAGGATCCTGAGAGGACGATGATGTGTGCAACTGCACCATATGAACCTATCTTGTTGTTAACTCATTCCGCAGCAGACTTAGCCGAACATCACTGTCAAACCTATGCATTTCTCCCTTGGAAGCCAAGCTCCCCAAGCCCCTGATTAATTGTGTAATCAGGAACACTTATTTATGCTGCTATGTGTTCACAGACCGATACTCAAGAACACAGGCATGCGTGACAGGAGTGTGTGCAGAAGGCTTTTGCAATTGTATCTACATCCGAACATGTAGACTCCTGGGAAGCCACCTCTGCTAGAGACAGCACAAAGGACATCGAGACACCTTGATGCTTCATAGAAATCCTGATGGCATCTAGGTTGAAAAGAACACATGTACATCTATGCGTATAGAAGACCTCATGCTCTCCTGCAACCCAACGAATCTCATAGCTGCATAAATCCCTAAAGACCTAGGCCCCTAAATCCTCGACATAAAGCCCCTTACCATACATTAACCCTCAACCCCGAGAAGCCCTGTAAAGCCTTATATAGTCTCCGTAAAGCCCTGCAGCCTCCCAAAGCCTATGTAAATCCCTGAAGCCTGGAACCTCAACTATCTATATATATATATAACCCTTCATAAATATACGTCGTTAAGCCACCTACATATAAATTTATATGTGCTACATATATATATATACACACACACACACATCTGTCTCTACCTTGTTTCTGAGGTTAGGGCATGTGTGTTTAGCCCTGGGAGTTAAGGAGCTGGCAGGGCTTGGGGGTTCTAGTTGAGGGTCTATGGGTGTATAGGGTTTGCCTCTACTAGAGTGGAACAGTAGCATATAGCAAGTATAAAGACGATATACATGGAGCAACTCATATACAGCCAATGCATGGGCCACTTATTCCCTTTTAATGCTCTTATGCTAACTAATCAAAGGAGGGGATGCACACAAGCTAGATATATGTATGCAGAGTACCCAGAACCTATGTTGTTCATGTACCCATCTTGGTACGGCTACATAAGTACTAGCAGCGACTGGGCTAGGTCCTACGGCTAGGTCTTCAAGTATGAGTATGGGGATCACGCAGGCATTATATACACTATGATTGATTATCGGGTCTGGTGCAAATTCTTTAGTCAGGCAAGGCTGTATACTCAAAGGAAGGATCCACCAGCTTCCACAGATAAATAAACCGATTTTAAGTTGGCCTAGGCAGGGCTGCAAGATCGACCTGGCCTAAACTATTGCATAAGATGGTGCTCTCCTGCCGCACAGCCTGCATGTTGATTATGTAGATATCGCTCCTACAAGCCCCGAAAGTGCTAATACCAGGCTATCGAAAGCAAGAGATCTTGGTGTCCGAGTAACCACAAAAGGTATGCCAAAGCCAGCACCGACCGTTTAATTCCCTATATCTAGACTACCAACTCAGGTCAGGCCGAGCTACTGTGCCTTCGCCCAAACTCTGGAGCACCCAGCGGAAGCGTGGAAAGTATTCCAAGAAGCTGCCACTCGGCTGTTCAACAGACCACACTCCAGCCATAGCTGTCACGACGAGCAACAGGAGACACATCCTTAGGTTGAGAAATTACAATGAACAAGGGCCAAGGATATACATGCGCGCTTGTGATGGAACCAGCAAATGCAGAAGTCCACAGCAGCCCTCCCTGTCAAGATGCGGCTTCCCTTCTGTTCATGAGTTGCTCGCATGGGTCCTATACAGCTAATATGCTTCAGAGCTTCCGAGAAGCCATGCAGTTACCTTCAGCAACGAAAGCATGATCTTCGTTACCCAGAGCTGTGCAAATAGACCTCCCCGATGTCCCCTGACTCATCTGACTCCAGCTACCACATTTGATGCCAAAATGGCACCAAAATCCCCGAGGATCTCCGCGAAGCACTGTCGACAAAGCCAGCCTGGGATGGGCTGCTGGACAGCACTATTAGGAATCATGTACATGCCTGGATAACTCTCAATCGGTAGATTGTCTCATGGATGGTCTGGCACCGATTTTACAGTCATGCAAGTGCCGTTCTAAGAGCACCGAGTTGCAGGAATCCTGAAGGGGTCAAAATATCCATGTAGTTTTGCTTTCCAGCGGCTGCCACGTGATACTTGAAGTCTAGCTTGGCCGCACAATGCCCTGCATACCTCATCATCCGTGTCGCTTCGGCCTTGCCCGCGAACATCTCGATGAAGCTGTAGTATCCTTTGTCCTGGCACATTCACTGGACAGTTGCTGCTGCTCTACCAGGATGGGGTTCTGGGCTTTCTACTAGTACGTGATACTGTGCTCGGGGGATCCTATTTAACATCGGGAATTTGTGGGTAGGAGTCTATTAACATGTGTATATATATATGTATATAAATATATATAAGTGTATATATATATATATGAATGTTGTGTACAGATATGCATAGTTATTTGATTTGGTTATATACATACATGTATATGTAGGTATATATGCATTCTTCACATAGATGTACAGAGACCGAAGTGCATGGGGTCAGTTCAGATGTGGAAGTACAGATGAATGTTACTTACACAATTCGCAAGCGAGGTCCTCCTTACCACCATGGTCCCATGCAAGCTCTTACACCCTTTCGATCACCCCTACATTGACAAGCCATCGAACCATACCCTTCGTCCTATAACACCTCTATCTGGAAACACCCAGATGACAAGAGCGACAGCCCACTAAGAGCACCCAGACATTCAGGCTACAAAAATTGGTCTGGTCGGCCAGATGCACCCTGGCCACGTGAACTGTTGGCAGCTATTCGGCAACAGGAGCAGGCGTCTCGGATGTGGAGTACACGTGTGGGTGTGCACATGATCGAGTAGAGACGTGTAAGCGTGACCGAGCACATGCAGAAACTCTTTGTCTCCACAGGTGACTCCTAGAGTGGTGTGTAAGCACATATAAGGTAGCTATGTCTTCGGCATGAGTGCACATGAAAACATATGTGACCACAGGAAGATGTGTACTGTATTGTCACATGGTTCCGAGTACAAGGACGCATGCGGTGATTATCGTGCTTAGACTAACACCCCGAGGTCAAGATAACACACAACAGCAACATACATCACCCACGAAATACTACGTGAGAACATCCCAACAATGGAGGCTAACGACTTACTGCGTCGGAACATCCCTTAAAGGAAAGCCATCCTTTCAGTGCGCACTGCCATGTTGTGGTTGTTACGTCTGTAGGCATCTTTGAGGGATCCAGGTTATGTGGAAGTCAGTTAAAGTACTCCAGGCTTTACAACAGCTCTCACCTGGAACTTATCAGCCCATTCTCTGATTTATCTCCTACACCTTGCCAGCATCAAACCGAAGGCACAAAACCAAACCTTAAAACCTGAGCTTACAAACCACGGGCACTTGCCTGGGACTCCAACTCGTGATAGCTGGTCCACGACAGCAAGAGGATGCTGAGGAGCAGTGCCTTGGCGGTGGGATTGCTGGTCGAATCTAGTCATAGATACACACATATATGTATATATATATATATCTATATATATACATGCCTACATACACATATATACCAGCACACAAATACGTATACACATATTCACATATATAAACAAATGTCTGCCCCCATATTTACTTGCATATGCATACAAAACTGTATGCCTCGTTGCATGTATGTGTCTACATGTGATGTTTGATACAACAAACATACACACACATACATACATACATACATACATGCATGCATGCATGCATGCATGCATGCATGCATAAATACATGTACATATATATATACATACATACACATAGATAGACATATACATACATACATACATACATACATGCATACATGCGTACATACATACATACAAACCTACAAACAAGCAGACATACATATATATATATATATACAGATACAAACATACATACATAGAACCGGACATGCAGAAATACCTACAATCCAACTCATGTGTATATATATACACATGAGTAGATTTATGTTACATACAAACATGTGTATGCATATGTGTATATATATATATTTATATGTATATATATATATTTATACATACATACATACATACATACATACATATATATATAAAGTTGCGCGTGTAACTATATGTGCATACATATATATATATACATGCATACATGCACGTAGGGACACATCGTTTATTTACATATATATATATACATACATACATTCCAATATGTGTACATCTATGTGTATATATATATATGCATGTATACATGTAGTAATGTAGAGATTAGAATTTAAGGGTGAGGGTTCATATATAGGGTAAACAAGCAACAACACATTCCTTGGGGAGTGCAAGCATTCTAGCACCGGGACAAAACTCGATCGAACACATTGTGCACCTCACTAAGTGATGAATCCTTTTGGGTTACAGCGTCGAGCCATGTCACCTTCGGTGCCCCCAGGATACGTAGGCGATGGAAAAGGGCATCCAAATCCGGCCCCGGCATTTCTGTAAAAGCACAGCGTTGGGGACCAGTCACACCTACAAGCCCGATGCAACAATCCTGACATAACCAATCTAGCTGATTAGACTGCCTATGTCACACCTAGAAAGAACCATTAGCATAGCCACGACTTGTCCTGAATCTCACTGCTGCTGCCGCTGCTGCAATCCACACAGAGACAGATCAACACGTTCAGCTAAGGATGGACAGCCGCTCAAAGCTGCTGGCACTCGATCGGCAGACCATGACATTCTCACCAAGTGCACATCAGGCAGCAGGTTGCATGATCACGGGAGTTAAATCTGATCCTGAAGTTGGTAATGCGAGCCCAAACTAAGCCAGTATTGTATAATGGCAACAGACCGCTGAGCTGCAACTCTACGTAAGGTTACATATGCATGTACTCTCGGCCTGCTACAGTTCAATATGGAGCCTGTAGAGAAACTGAAATCACAGAGCACCCTCCCGAACCAAGTCTACTAAGCGTGACCGGGCAGACACTCCACGTCCTGGAGAACACCCAGCTTGGCAAATTTCCGCTTGCCGCGGAGACTCGGCATCGTGATCTGACCTAGGCAGTGCGAGTGCTTTGCAGGGTCTGCTCAGAGACTGCTAAATGTGCACTTGCTCAGTCTGCTTCTATCTGTAATCCAAAGTGTGCAGCAAGACTGATGACATGTTTTTTTTCTCCATCTTCCATCTTTCGATCGTCGATGCCTCCACACGAGCAGGCTTCGCTAGCCCATGTTGCTGTGTAGAGCCCTACTGGATTAAACGCCAACGGCACACATCACACCCCGAGCGTACGTGGGAAGACACACGCACACACAGCTTGCATGCTGATCTAAGGAGCGTGCTCTAATGCGCACCGACCCGTGGCGATAAAGATTGCATCGAGAGCTGAGATCCAGGCTATGTCAACCCTGAGAGGCCTTGCTACATGGCATGTGCATGCAGACGGGTACCTAGTGAGTGTACATGCTGTGATGACATTTAAAGAACGGAGCAATCATGATGCAGAGCTACGTAGCATTAGTATGCATAGCCTGAGACACCCAACTGACGATTCAGTTTGCGTCCTCCATCAAAATCTCTTTCAGGGCACTCAGGCCAGAAGCATAGGCCACAGCAAGTGTGGTTTGGAAATGGCCGCTCGGATCATCAATTCGCTTCAAATCGAAGATCGGATGGTCGGGCTCGCTCTCCTCCATCATCTCAGCCTGGGGTATAAGAGCTCCATATCCACAGTTCGAATAAACACCCCTTGTGATGTGTGCAAGCGTGAATCAGAAGATATGTGTGCATATATCTATCGATCTATCTATCTATCTATCTATCTATCTATCTATCTATATATATGTGTGTGTGTGTCTGTACATACATGTATACAACAATCAAGTCAGCTACAGTCACATGAACTCGTAAGTCACATACATATGTACATGCCCTATATATACATATATATATATACACACACATGCGTGCATATCCCCAGGTATAGATAGAAAGACATGTACACACACATCTATATATGTATATATGTATGTTTGTATGTGTGTATGTATGTATGTATGTATGTATGTATGTATGTATGTATGTGTGAACGTATGTATGCATGAATATGTGTATGTATGTATGTATGTATGTATGTATGTATGTATGTATGCATGTGCATGCATATGTACATACGTATGTATATATATATATATAGATATACTTATTTATATATTTATGTACAAATATATATATATATGTATGTCTAAAGATGCATACATCCTATCTAAATAAGTAATCTATCTAGCTATCTACCTATCTATCTATCTATCTATCTATCTATATATATATAATACATCGTTCTTATAGATATAGATATAGATAGATACTCAGATACATAGAAAGAGAGAAAGAGCTCTACAACTATGCAAGCGTGCACATCTAAGTTTATGTGTATGTGTGTATGTAGTATGTATGCATCTATGTATGTAGCTATCTATCTAAGTACGTAAGTATGTATGTAGGCATGAGCATGTGTGTACATATGTGTGGGTGCATGCATGCATGCATGGATGTATGTAGGCACATGTATGTCTGGATGCATGCCGATAAACATTTAGGTCAACCGCTATATACATATACATATATACACACATATATATATATACATACTTACATGTGCAATATGAACATAACACACTTACAGACATCGTAGATTGTTCATAGGTGAACTAGATGTGTGTTTCTGTGTGGTCTTATTGACTCTATACACATGTTTTGGTGTGCCTTGCATGCCTCCATGTAGTTGTCTGTGACTTGATGGAGAACACACAGAAGTGTGTTCGGCTACAAATACGAAACACTGGGCATTAACAAAATATAGTGGCCTACATCTCGGAGTCTAGAAATCTAGAAAGACAGTGAGAGAGAGAGAGAGAGATGAAACTGTAGATACAGACTTAATGTATAAGGACCATGCACATGACAATTAACGATACCCGTTATAGCTCTAAGATGCTGCTAACCTGTATTGTCATTTAGGAATCGATGAGACTTGTACATGCCTGCAATGTCCCCCTTCCATACTTCAGCCGAAAAACAAGCTTGACCACCACCGCGTGTGCTGCAACCATGGGGTAGTTCCACTGATTCGGGCACTCCTTCTTAAAGGTGACAGTGCACAACTGGGGCTTGCAAGGGTCCATGATGAGCTTCAGCCCAACAGAGCATCTGGTCCAATAGACAGTCATCTGCGTCTTCTTGAATCCGGGGCGGTTGGCACTCAGCTGGGTCTTGACCTCATCGAAAGTCGCGCTACCCACGTCTTTCATGAGCTGCAGGACACGCTTCTTCGTGGCCTTGTCCACCCATTCCTCGTTGAGTCCACCACCCTCGGCTTGCCACAAGACCGTTCTCCGAACCACTGGCTTGGTAGCCTTGGGCTTTTTCCCAGCAGGGCTGCGAGCAGCAAGGGCTTTAGCCTGCGGAGAAAGCTTCAGCAATGCTCTCGTGGGGCAGCGTGCGCGGCCGGGTCGAATGACCATGGGGGTGGCACCAGGAATCGGGTCGGCCACGCTCTTCACTGGCCAAGCATCCTCCAGGTCATTTCCATCCTCCCCACCATCCCATCCGAGCTCACGCTCGACCATCCGCTCCTCGTGGTTATCATCCCGCACAGGGCCACTCGTCTTGGCCTTGGCCTTCTTGGCCCTCTTAGGGGCCGGCTCTGCCACATTTGACTCCTCATCCTCAGGAAACAGCTGCCGGCGCAAGGAACGATCAGGCTGCGGCGTCTTCACATCAGCTCCAGGTGCAGGGCCACGTCCGCGGCCACCACGTCCGCGGGGAGGGCGCTTCTCATCGCCCTTGTCATCGCCCTCGCACTCAGCAGTGCCTGTGGCAGCAGCCAAGGCGTCCTTCTTGGCAGCATTCTCTGCCTTCGCATCAGCTCGGTTTTTCTTCTGCTCATTCTTCATCTGCAACTGCTGCGTTCTCGTAAGAACCTGCATGAGCCCACACAGAAAATTGAACTCACTGCATTCCTTCATGCACGATCCAAATGAATTTCTGTCGCCATATAACACCCTGTTGATACATCCCTAGCTCCATTCGAACTGATATGTTTGTATAGTGTTGAGCCCAGTCACACAACGTTCTGGCTTGGGGGCTTCAGGAACATGGTCCACCGGCATGGCCTCCAGTTCGGTGACCGCACAGGAACATTCACACTACAATAAACCAAGCAAGCACTGGTGCAGGGGGGGCACACTCGCAGCATCCATGTCAACAATCTGCGTCTCCACAGTGTCCGGGTTCACAACGGAAGATCCTGAATGCGAGATTCCCTTTCATCTCACTGCTCTAGAAGTGGATAGTTGTAGCGATGTGTTAACCAGACACCAGTGCTGCTTCTGCAAACTCACACGAGAGTCACATATAACAAATATCATATACAAGTGCATGCACACATGTACACACACACATATATATATGTTGAAATAAACAAACATATAGATAGATACATATATATATATACATATGCCTAGTTATATATATATATATGTATGTATGTTTATATATATATATGTTTGTGTGTGTGCATGTGTCTATAGATGTATGCATATGTTTATATACATATACATGCTTATGTGTGCATGTGTCTAGATAGATATAGATATATATATATATGTGTAGGAATAGACACATGTACACGGACCCCACATGTAATAATATATATATATATATACGTACATGCATACATGCAAGGCCTGTCCATGTACATCTGAAATGTACATGTATACCAAATTTATGTCTGCATGTGCAGTCCTCCAGCAGGAGGCCCAGTCACCGCCACAGGTCGGGGAGCTTCAGTAGCAGGATCATCTTGGAGCCTCGTCAGACCGAGCTTCGCTATCAAGTTATAACAACCCAGAAAGCCCAGGAGCGTACTAAGAACCCAATGCACGAAGGGTTCTTCCTAGAGAGAGAGACAGAGAGAGAGAGAGAGAGAGGCTCAGAAAGAGATAGAGAGAGAGAGAGACCCAGAGAAGGAGATGGAGACAGAGAGAGCGCGAGAGAGAGAGAGAGAGAGTCTGAACATCGATGAGAATAAAGCCTATAGCTGAGATAGGGTTCGTGTCGAGGGGCATGCGTGTTCCAAGCCTTCCCGACAATGTCTGCTGAACATGACTAGAGTGAACAAGGCATGTGCATGTATTTGCACACGGAGAGCAAGACATGTAAGTATGTAAGTATGCGACAGTGTGCTAGTATAACATTTGTATTTGCTTCTTTACCAGTCTAGACTGGTATTTATAGATGCTACCTCTACACATGCATGACTCTAATTGTGCATGTACACTAAAATGTCCACAATTGAACAGTTCGAACCTATTCCAAACATAGGTAGGTAAGTATGTAGGCAAGTTGGTAGACACCTATATAGATGTGTGAATACATATACATGCACATACACCGACTGTATATAAGTGTATATTGTTGAGTGTATACATGTGCATAGGTGTGTACATGTACGTATATGCATACATGGTAGGTATGCATGTCTGCGTGTCTGTCGGTGTCTGCGTATGCATGCATGGTTGTGTGCACATTCATGTGCATGTAGATGTATATCTACAATGAGAAGGTCATAGCTGTATGGATGTACATATGTGTATACATCAAGGTGTGTGTAGAACAATCTCGATAAGTGTAGGCTTATATATACATATGTATAGAACTACATAGAGGCAAGACTTCAAGACAGTAACTGAAAACCTATAGTGCAAGCAATGAAACTTTGCAATGCGCTGCTTCTTCGCAGCAATGAGCGCCAGCATGCGTTCCCTCACGGCAGCGATCTGCTTGCACTTGCCTGCACTTGCCAACTCCCTCTCACTAACATCAAATGCCCGATCATTGCTGCACCAAATGAACATGCCATCGAGCTGCACTGACCAGGAGCCTTGTAACACGTCGTGCAATTACCCGCAACATGCCAAGACGACACAAGACTCTTATCAGCCTTCGGTGGTCCACTGCTTCCCGAACTGTCCATCACCTTGGACCGCTGCAGCACGGGCTGTGCAGCCCGTGCTTCGGATGGGGCCTTTGCTTCCTGCGGGGTGGATGACACTCCTGATCCAGATGAGGCTTCTGCTTGCAAGGGCACGTGGGATGAGGCTTCTGCTTGCAAGGGCACGTGGGATGAGGCTTCTGCTTGCAAGGGCACAGGGCACGAGGCTTCTGCATTGGGTGGCACCTGGGATGAGGCATCTGCATTGGGTGGCACCCGGGATGAGGCACTTGCTGGGGGTGGCACGTGGGAGGAGGCTTCTGCAAGGACGACCACCCTAGCTTCAACTTCGGGCGGGGATGCGTTGGGCAGTGCTTCTGATGTAGGGGGCACAGGGGATGCAGAAACTGCTGGGGCTACCGTACCTGATGGGGCCTCTGCTCTGGATCCTGCGGATGCTGCATGAGCCGGTCGGGCAGGAGCCTCATCGGCCACATCCTGTGACCCACGAGGCTGTGCATCAAGCCATCGACGAAATTCATCGAGGTCAGTCTCCACTGACCCGTCCTCGTCATTCTCCTCTGCAGTCGAGCTGTCCAAGCTGCCGGAGCTGCTACGAGCTCGGTGCAAAGCCTCCCTTGCAGCCTGTGCAATGTTCGCTTGCCTCAGCGCTCCAGCCAGGTACATGTCGATGTGCTCCTGCACACATGCAGTATATAGGGCTGATCGAACCACTGCCGTATGGAAAACAAATCGCCTATCACATATGTCAACTGCTCAGCGATCCAGCTGATGCACGAAACCACTTCGGATCGGAAGACTTGGATTAAGCACTCATGCACGGAGCCAGTCCTGCAGGTCGGGCTTGAAGATCAAGAGCAGCTTGTGAAATCGAGTATCCTGCACCAACCAGAGTTGGCTACATGCTTTATGCATTTGCTACACCACCACATATATATATATACATACACATACAGAAACACCTGCATCACATGCAATAGAAAACCCATGCACACATCCTTCGTCACTTCTTTCTTGTTTGCCTTTCTCTTCAGGAAAGACATCATCTTCTTGATCTCACCAGCTGTTCTGTAAGCCACCTGATCAGAAACCTTAACATGTACCTGCCGAAAGAACTTCTCGATCTCTGCTTGCAGTGGGCCCATGTAAGGTAGCTTCAGGTCGCTAGACAGAGCCATGCGCTCCAAGCACGGAGTCAATACATCAGCATTGGCAACAGCGTTTGCACGTGTGCTTTCGCATACCTGAGCACCGGGTGGCAGCCGCATCAGAAGCCCGTTGGCGCGGACAGCATTGCGAACAGAAGAACATTCTTCCCACAGAGTCGCAAGCCCTTGCACATCCATTCCATTCCCTTCCAGCTTGGCTGCTGCAGCCATGCTTCCTGTCGGAACTACGTAGAGTGACCCTAAACCCTCGAACAAAAGCTGCAGTTCAAAACATACATAGGTTCTTTGCAAGCTGCAGCTGTCACATGTTCAGAATGCAAAAAAGAAGCCCTGCTGCAGGCTGCGCCATTGAGCTACGTACACAGTGCTCCGGAGAAAAAAAGAAGCTGAGCTCCCAGCTGATCTGCAGATGTAGTCTGTGGCCAGGCCGAACACACCCGATGGTGTAGCATCATGCAAGCACTGCGAATCTAATTAGACGGCCTATCGAGATGTACTCGTGTGTATATATATATATAGTATGTATAGTACGATCGAATAGGCATCTTGCGGTGATAAGAGTACACATACCGGCAGGACAGCATTCCCTGCAACACAATCCCACAATCATACGGTGATCAATCCTGAAAGGTACCTTCTGAAGCTTAGGATACCCACCCTTCCCTAAACCCTGCTTGTCGAAATGGCCGCACTCCATGCGACCAAGGCTGGTTTCAAGGGGAAAGTGGGATTTCCGGGTTTTTTAAGAATTGCCAGGAAATAACGACATGGGATCAGCAATGCCCGGGTTCTTGATTCTCAACCCACAAAAAAGAAGGCAAAAGACTTAGCAGGCACACCCTAAACCCTAAACGCTAAACCCTAAACCCTCAACCCTAAATACTGGTCCGGAGGTGAACGTGTTCCGGTAATGCGCGCAACGAGGTCGAGGGGCTAAGCGCCGCCCACCCACGGAGGTGGGCGGCCTAGGCCTTGAGTTTAGGGTTTAGGGCTTTAGGGGTTTTGGGGTTTAGGGTTTAGGGTTATAAACCCCCAGAACATAAAAACTCGAAGGCATCATTGTAGCCGCTGAGGCCGAGGGTTCATTTTAAATCCCAAGCCGCAAGCCCGAAACCCTAAATCCTAGGTAGGACTAAAGAGACCCCTTAAAGGGGACCCTTCGTAACCCTTCTTGTGGCCCTCTTAAAGCGGAACCTGATTGAGCGGGTCTATATCCCCAATGGCTCCCCTAAATCCTAAACTCCTACTAAATCCACAACCCGAAGCCCCAAACCCCCAACACTGAAACCCTAAACCCCAAACGTGGCCCCCAACAACCCAACTGTTTAAGGTTTTTGTTTCAGAAGGCGTAATAAGAACCATAAAGAGACAGGTTTTTTCATTTATAAACCTCAACATTGGCCCAAAGCCCAAACCCTAAATCCCAAACCCTAAGGCCAGAGCCCCAAACCCCTAAACTCTAAACCCTAAGCCCTACTTCAAGCAAAACCAACATGCCGTGCCAGAGGCCGAGAAGGAATGCACAGAGGGGACCTTCACCACGCAGCTCAAGGACACCCCGGTGCAATTTGGGGGCGTGCGTTTCTGAAGGGAGCGAGGTGTTTGGGAGAGGTATTTGGGATTGGGGTTTAGGGTTTTAGGGTTTAAGGTTTAGGGCTTCTTGGGATTAGGGTTTAGGGCTCAAGGTTTAGGGCTTCTTGGGATTAGGGTTTAGGGTTTCAGGAAAAGGGTTTGGGGTATTCGGGTTCCACTTCCATGATGATAGCAGCAAGGTGCTGATGCTTTGGGCTTTTGGGGCTGGTGGGGTTAGGGGTTTAGTGTTTGAGGTTTGTCGTGGGTTCGGGGCTTCTCATGGCTTGCTTGAAGGTATGGGTGCTCGTGGCTCTAGACTTCAAAGCAACGATACTTATAACCTAGAACTGTGTAATGCCTAGGTAACTCGATTCAGGGATTTATGAGTAGCTCTATTACTACAGCCGCAGCCCTAAACCTAAAACCCTAAACCCTAAACCCCCAAACCCTGGTCCCAATTTACCAAGCCGGGCGTCTCAAAGGATGGTGGCAAGAACTGCGTGGCTCTGGCTCGCCTGCGCAAGCAGCCTGGGCTTCAATGAGTTTAGGGTTTCAGGGTGTAGGGGTTTCGGGTTTAGGGTTTTAGGGATTTTATGGTTTGGGGTTTCAGGGTTTAGGGGTTCAGGGTTTAGGGGTTCAGGGTGTAGGGGTTTAGGGTTTACAGACTAGAACTTTATTCTTGACCCTAAAACCCTCAAGTTTTAGGTTCCCCAGTAGTACCCTTTTGGCCTTTTTCTTTTGGGCTCCCCTATTAAAACCAAATAGTAGGGACAAGGGTACCCTTATCATTAAGGGGCTATTGGGGAACCTAGTCATTGAGTTTAGGGGGGCAGTCTGGAGATTCCTTAAACCACTTACCAGGACCCCCCAAAGGTGTGTAGAAGAATAGCCTTCTTATGGGTTTTGGGCCATTTTGTTACCTACTTTTAGGGGCCTAAACCCTAAACCCTAAACCCTATAAACCCTAGGCAACCCTTCAATCCAGCCCGGTTATGGCTTCTGCAGCTGCACCGACCCCAAGGAGAGCACCACGTCTCCCTCAAAATGGTATAGGGTAAAGGGTTTAGGGGTTTAGGGTTTAGGGGTTTAGGGTTTAGGGGTAAGTATGGGTTTATGTGCCTGTGCGCGGTATGAAAACCATCACGGCTATAGTTTCCACCAGTGTCACATCACCATCATGACCATCATGAGCATCATCAGCAGGTCGTCGTCTCCATCATCAGTACCATCATCAACACCAACCAGTTCACACCTTAGACTCAAACCCTAAACCCTAAACCATTGTCATCGTCGTCATCCCCCGGTTCATTACCTAGACTAGACTGGACCTCATCGCCCAGGCGCTCCACTTGCAAGCATTTCTGCGAGAGCAAAGGACCCCGACTGTGTTGGCAAATCTCTGGCTTCCGCAGCAGGTAAACTTGATGAGCTGAGTGCCATTATTTCATTCAGCGTCTTCAGTTCACGGATTATTCTTACCCGACGGGTCGTGCTACATAAAAATCACATACGTAGCTATAAAGAAGGTCAGTGCGCTTTGTTTTCACTGGTGATCTGGGCAGCATTAAAGTTTATTTAAGTTCATTTTACATGGCAGGTGTATAGGCTATTTTCCGGACCTTAATCAACTAATCATGCTACGGGCCGAAAAACATCCAAATTGCAGTATTGCAGTGCTTTCATGAAAGTGTTCGACACATGTCTGTCATTACCCTAACCCCCCCCCCCCCACCCCCTCTAACCCCGAAAGCAAGAGAGGGGCCAAGCATGCCAAAACTGCAGCTTTTCTGATGAAGTTCTCGGCCCCCACCCCCCCCCAACCCCCGCAACACCGAAGGCAAGAGCACAGGCCTGAAACAGAATGACCCACGCAAAGCAAGGAGAACTCCAGGGAAAACAAGATAAGGCGTGCTGGCCAAATAGAACCTTGTGTATCATGTATATACAGTCTCATAATGCTTTCAGAACTTTCACAAACCTGCAGCACACCTAAACCACTCAGATAATGTACAATTGTTTGCTCTATCATAAACCCACTATAGAAATCGATCGCCTGAATATCAGGAGCCACATGTGTCGACGCCGTCGATAACACCATCATCGGCAAGGGCTGTGAAGGCTTTGGGGCTTTCTTGTTTGGGCCCCATAAGAGGGTGAAAGATTTTGCTCGGGGTTCTTGATGCCTATACAGTTTCTGCAAGGGCCTATATGGTTTATGAAATGCTTTATGGGCCTCGTTTGTTTCGTAGTGCACGTTTACAACTTGTAAGAATGACAACAGAAGGGGACACGCATACATGCTATGTGATCAAGCCTCTATGCTAGTTAAAAAAAGGGGAAAATTCGAGGTTACATACACGGGGTGTTGCAACGGTTTAGTACCGGCAGCCTGCATGACTTCGCTGTGAAACCGGGTGCTTCTAAAATCGGGCCCACAACCCCAAAACCTACCCAAAACCCCCAAAAGTAGGTAAAATAATGACCCAAAACCTATCAAAGATTACTATATTCTACATACTTTTGGGGTCCAGGTAAATCCTGAAAGACAGACTTGTCGGACTGCAGGGTTGCATAGGGCCCTTGCTGCGGCTCGTATAGTGATAGGGTTTCACAGGGCCTCACTGGGCTAAATAAGGTTGTGTTATCGGCTTCATAGGGTTTCGTACAGGGTTTAGGGGTTTTCGTGGTTTAGGGTTTAGGGGTTTTTAGGGTAGGGGTTTTAGGGGTTTAGTGATTAGGGTTTGTAGGTGTGCCTCAACCATCTTTCAGCCGTAGTCGAGAGTCTTCCAGCATTTAAGAACTATTCTCCGGAGGCAAGTGGGGTTCTCGGCGAGGTTAACTTTAAGTGACTACTACTAGGTTCCCCAGTAGTGCCCTTTTGCCCTTTGTGGTTTGGGGTCTCCTTATTAGAGCCGAATAAGAAGGGCACCCTTATTATTAAGGTGTTACTGGAGAACCTAGATTACTCTTCAGGTTCTCTGGGTAGTTGTAGCCTGCAGCTGCAGACTCGGCATTTGCGTCCCTCGCTCTGCCTATACTACAAGGCTATGGGGCGCCCCCAAAAAAGATTCATTCAGACATCCATTCCTAAACCCTCGGAGAAACCCGCAACCTATTACGATCCCGGAAGTTTGCAGCCAAACGCCCCACCAACCATCAGCCTAACCATACCTGTAGCCGAAAAGTCTACTGTTAGGATTCCTTATAGTTATTACGGTTTCTGGATATCTGTATCTGTACGTATACACACATACATATTGAAAAAAATATAAAATATATATATATATATTTAGTAAGTAGGTACAAGTAATTCGTCAAGGCAGCCTTTCAGACCTTAGAAATTCCAATCAAACAACCCGAGTTTCTTAGGGCCTTATAGGGTTTAGGGCTTCGGGTTCAGGGTTTAGGAAGCCCTCTCAAATGCATTAAAACCAACTCTGTTGTCTTACTGCAAGTAAACCCTGCCTTCTAGATCCGCCTAGCTTCGAGTGGACATGGGTAGTTCTCTAAATTAGGGTCCCTTTTTCGGGTCCCCAATACAGTACGGCACCCTTATGAAAAGGACCCCGGAAAGGGCCCCTAACCTAGAGAAAAACCCACATAATACTGTATAATACCCTTATAGAAGCCCTATATAAACCCTTATAGAGCCCTTTAAAGGAACCTTAAAAAGGGACCCCCCTAATTTAGAGAACTACCCACCCACCCTATATAAACCCTAAACCCTGAACCCCATCAACCCTAAACCCTTATAGACCCCTTTAAAGGAACCCACCATGTTGCAGGATTTTACGACAAGGTCGAAGCTGTCGACTGCGCCGCTGCGCCTGGAAGGGCTTAGACTCCAAACAGTGTAGGGCTTTAGGGCAAAGATATGATTCATACCACTTTAAGGGTTCCTTTAAAGGGATCTATAAGGGTTTAGGGCTTTAGGGGTTTGGGGGTTAGGGTTCAGGGGTTAGGGTTCAGGGTTTAGGGTTTAGGGTTTTAGGGTTTTAGGGTTTAGGGTTTAGGGTTTTAGGGTTTGGAGGCTTTAGGGTTTAGGGTTTGAGGGTTTAGGGTTTAGGGGTTAGGGTTTAGGGTTTTGGGGGCTTTAGGGTTTAGGGTTTTAGGGTTTAGGGTTTAGGGCAAAGATATAACTCATACCACTTTGGGCTATGTAGAGCTTTTCTGGTTTTTTGAAGCTAAACCCTAAACCCTAAACCCTAAATTTAGGACTCCAGTATGCACATAGTTCCTACTTCTATGTCGGGGTCAAAGGTCCATTCAAATGGCATCTAGTTTGGGGCGGGAAAGGTGACCATGAAGGTCTGATCGTTTAGTCGGCTGAATTATGAAGCTTCATGGGGTTGCAGAGGGCTTTTATACTCTCCAGAGGGTTGAGTCATTTTAGCAATGCAATCTCCAGAAAAAATCACGACGCTGCTATGCAAGTACCGTCTGCTCAATCTGCAAGAGCACAGTGTACCCCGGGACTCTATTCTATGGAATCTTTGTAATTGCCCCTTTCAAAAATCCTGTAAAACACACTCTTCCGTTCTAACTTATGCTTAGTGCTCTTGTTCAGTTTATGACCACGAACCCTAGCTTCTACACCCTAAACCTTATGGACTTATGGTATTCTCATACGAGGGCAGGAGGGCGACGGAGCCGGCGTCCCAGGCACGCTTAGGCCCGGTCAGCCTCGGTGCTGGTTCCTTCCTTAAGGACGACATGACCCTGAAAAGTAGGGGCCCTATACCCTTATACTATGAATCCCTGTATGGTATGGTATATGGACCTCAAACCCTTTTAGGGTTCATCTCGTCCTTAAGGTTTCCCATCCCCCAGCAGGGCTAGGCTCCAGAGTTGCACAGCTCCGGCCCCTGCGAGTTGTAAGTGGCTGGCCTTGGACCCTAAACCCTAAACCCTAAACCCTAAACCCTAAACCCTACCCTAAACCCTAAACCCTAAACCCCGTGCGCCCACAAAAACGTGCTTTCGTTTGGCACACCCTAACGCCTAAACCCCCAACCCCCTAAAGATCTCTCCAAACCTGTGGCGGCTGCATTGCTGACGTGCTTTTTTGTGGGTTTAGGGTTTAGGGGTATAGCGTTTAGGGTTTAATAGGGTTTAGGGATTTTTATGGTATACACAAGAAAGGCGCAGGGGCTCGCAGAAAATGTTGTGTGCTACAGGTTTTGAGAAGTACATATAGTAAACCCTTTTAAGTTGGAAAGCGGATTAAGGGACCATTAGCGGTGGGATTCCCCATACATTGCTCTTAAGGCTGGAGGCTTTGGTTTTCCAACTTATGGGCTTCTACTGTACAGGGTATCAGCGTCCCCTAAGTCAGTACTGATGGTACAGGAGTAGCTTTTCCCAGCTCACCGGGTTCCTTACTGTGGTGATAGCGTAGTATGCCCCAAAGCCCTAATGTAAAGGCCTTAATAGTTAGAATAGGGTTTTTGTGTATGTTCTACCATAATTCTGATAAGGAATCCCCAAAGTAATATAGGTGATTCTTAAGGCCCCTACAGTAGTCTAAATAACAAGGCCTCTATACTAAACCTCATAGTAATTCTCATAGACCCCTTTCCAGGGAGCCCTATTCTAGATACCACCTCAACCCCCAAAGGTAGGTAAGATAAGGGCCCAAAACCCATAAAAGGCGGTTATTCTACATACTTTTGGGGTCCAGGTAAAGCCTCTGAGGCCCGTGGATCCTGTCCATGCGAGCTCAGGATAGCACAGGCTTCCAGGATTTGCACTGCGTCTGCACGAAGTGCCTTGGCCACATCATGTCGGTGCACATCGGGGCTATGGTTTAGGAAAGCTTAGGACTTTCGGGTTTTAGGGTTTGGGGTTGCAGGGTTTTGGATTTGGTGTTTTAGGGTTTAGGACCCAGGGCGCCGAAAGTAATAGACATCTGGGCACAGGTTGTTTCCTTTGTGCAGACTTACAATAGGTTATATAGCTGTCTATAGGATTCTCTGCTTCGCATTACTTTGCATGGGGCTTTACATGGGTGGAACGTGGCAGGAACTCGGACTTAGTGTCAATTCCCCAGACCCTAGATGTGGCTACCTGATAGACTTGCCTGTTGAAGAAGTGGATGGATGTATAGCCAACTTGAAGCTCACTTCCTCGATTTGGGAACCTGGAACGCTAACGCCGAAATGGAAAGGCGCATCTTCGATTACTTGGAGGATCAGGAGGACTTAGGTAGTTTATACCCATAGAACCCTAAACCCTGAACCCTCAACCCAAAACCCATGACCCGTGAAGTAAGCAGGGTACTTACAACGCGCGTTTGGGGCTCACTTGCAAGTCGCCTGAGCCTTCAGGCATACACCATCATCCCAGAACCCATGAATCCTACAGGGTCTACCTTATCACGAATTAACCTGCCTTTTTAAGGACTTGCATAAAGAAATCATAATAAGGAACCCTAAAAAGGTAGGTTTTTTGGGGTTAAGGAGGGTTTAAGGAGAACACCAAGGCCCATTTCAAACTTCGGATAGTTTTGGGAGCCTTTCTGCTAGGGGGGCGTGCTTGAATTCCAGAACTCAAATCCTGAACTCTAAACCCCCTAATATAGGGGCCTAAAGAATTACCAACGGTATTTTGGAGGTTCCGGATCAGACTTATAGTATAATGGGCCCCAAATCCTTATTCTGCTTATTAAGGCCCCTTCATTAGACTCCCCAGTCCCTGCAGTCTGAAACTCCAGCGAACAACGGAAAGAGGAAGCTAAGACCTGCTTCGGACAGTACTATATTTAGGGGTTTAGGGTTTAGGGTAGGGGCCTCAAAAATTAGAATAGGGTTTGGGGAATGTTAGACTATAATTACAACAAGGAACCCTCCAAAAACCCTGTTCTAGTTATTCAAGGCCCTACAGCCTACCTGGACCCTAAGTAGGTGGGTCATTTGGGTAAGGGTAGATAGTCCCTTAGGGTTTAGGGTTTGGGGGTTAGGGTTTGGGGTTTAGGGTTTAGGGCTTAGGGTTTAGGGTTTAGGGTTCAATCTGCCTGCTTGGACCGCAAGTTCTTGATAGGCTAGACCCTGCAAAAGCCTAAACTTTAAGTGGTTTAGGGCTCCTAGATACCCTAAACCCTAAACCCTAACCGCTTCATTGGGGAATATACTTGAAATTGAGGGGGATCCTGCGCAGGACGTGTGGATTTTATTCAGAAGGAGGGTTTGGAGCTTGTAAGCCCTAAAGTCTAAACCCTTGGGATTACCGTAAACCCTAAACCAAACAAGGAACCCTAAACCCTAAACCCTAAACCCTTGAACCCTACACCAAACAAGGAACCCTACGTTTTTTGTTCTGCACCTCGGGCTGGGTTCGACCGAATCCTTTAATGCAGGGACGAACCAACGACCACGACAACCACCACTACTCCAGGCAGGTTTTGGGTTTAGGGCTTTAGGGTTTAGGGTTTAGGGTTTAGGGGTTGAGGCTTGGGGCTTTCGGGTTTTTAGTAGGGGTTTAGGGTTCAGGGTTGGGCTTTAGGTTTTGAGGGCTCAATGACCAAAAACAACTGGGAGGTGGGCGGTTTGTTTTTCCTGAGTCTCTTCAACTTATGTAAGGGGTGTGAAAGGACGACAGTTGTGTTTCTTATAGGTCTCCAGCAGTATTTCGGGAATGTTCACACTCTTGATTGGAGCAGTGGTTGTATTGGTTTCGCTGGTTCAGTGTTTTGTGCCTGGCAGTTCGCTTTACAAAAGGACTCAGTACTCTTGCTATTGCTCTTTCGACAACTGGGTTTACGACAACTACTATGATGACCGCTACTGCCGCTACTGCTACAAAGGCGACTACCTGGCTTCAAACAAGCATTGTTGTTCGTCTGCTGGCTCCTTAAACAAAAATGTGCAAGCATTGCCGCTGACTGGGATCTTACGATGTTTCGAGTTGCTAATGTTGTTGCCCGGCTGCTACTGTCCCTACCGGCGCGTCTTGTTAGAATAATAGGTTCCTGATGTCAGTGGTCTGTCTTTGTTCCTAGACCCTAAGCCCTAAACCCGGGTGGTGGTGTTGTTGTTTGCGTGCTCGAAGTCGGTGTCGCTCTCGCCGTCTTCGATGTGTTGTTTCTGTACCTGTGGATGGTGGTGGTGCTTGGCATGGCTGCTATGATGCCGCTGATGTCTAGTACATTTTCAGGCGGGTAGTTACCGTTATAGAAGCCTTATAGAAGGTCTATATACCTTATAGAAGCCTTATAGAAGCCCTACATACCCTAAACTCCCCACCTGTAGTTTCCTTTCATGATGACGGCAATGCTGGGAGTTCAGAAACGAGGGACCCCGCCTCCAAGAAAGAGACCCTGTATTAAAGGAAACTACAGGTGGGGAGTTTACCGTATGTAGGACTTCCAGAAGGCTTCTACAAGGTATATAGACCTTCTATAAAGGCTCCTATAACCGTAATTACCAACCTTGCAATGTCCTAGAACCCTATAAAACCTTAAAGCCCTAAACCCCTAAACCCTATAACCCCTAATCCCAAACCCCTAAGCACTTCCCAAGGAAGTGGCCGCTACGGTTGATGATGTACATCCCTAAATTACCCATAATAAGGAATATACCAGAATTCCCATTGTTTAGGGTTCTTAAGGTAATGCAGGAATAAGATCATCAACCGTAGTATCAGAAAATCCGCTTCGGTACCAATCCTAAGCCTCTTACGCTCAGGACTGGACCCCCCTGAAGCCCCAAACCCTACACCCTAAAGCCCCAAACTCTAATCCCTAAAGCCCCAAACTCCAAACCCTACAGCCCCAAACCCTAAACCCTAAGCCCCAAGCCCTAAACCCTGCTCAGGCTGTGATGCCTTGCTGCCCTTCGTAAACCCAGGAGAGAAATTCTGCCCCTTGACAGCCTCAGGGCAGCCTACCATTAGGGTTCTCTAAGGAATTATCTATACTATCCGTATGTATATATATATATACACATATGAACATATATACATATATATATATATACACATACGTATATATATATATATGTATATATGTATATATGTGTATATATATATGTATATACGTATTGTTTGTTGGGGGGGGCTTCCTTATTATAACTACAGTATGTTCCTAATACGGTAAGGTTCAGGCCGAGGTAGGCTCTAGGGGCCTTAATAACTAGAACAGGCGATATATATATATATATATATTTTTTTTGGGGGGGGGGGGCTCCTTATTAGAACTATATAGTATAGTACCCCAAAACCCTACTCTAATTGTTCTGTGGCCCCCTATCTTATTGGAATCCTAGAAGTCTGTGTGTGTGTGTGTGTGTAGGATTTAGAACTACCGGTTTATCAGTCACACAGGTTGCTGTAGCTGTTTGTCGCGTGGCGCTTTACGAGGCTTCTATGAGTAGATTTTATTTTTTTCTGTGGTTCCTGAAAACATGGGATAGGGGATATTTTGAGAAGTATCCTGCCGCTTAGGGTACATGTCAGGGTCACCTATCTCCGAAGCCTTGGATCGTCCCCACCCCCTCATCCAAAGCCAACAGCTACGGTTCAGGCCACAGGTTACTCAAAGACCCCGAAAGCATTTCGTTTGATACTCCCGTATCTCATGAACGCGCCGTACATTTTCAGCGGATCCCCGTTATCCCTTAAGGTAAAACCAAAACTGCGAGTGACGCCAACCCGAGAGAAGGATGAGGGTAGAGGGTTAAGGATGGTTGGCTCCTGTCTGCGGTTTAGGGTTTAGGGTTTTGAGGTTTAGGCTTTTTAGGGTTTTGAGGTGTAGGGTTTAGTTAGGGTGTAGGGGATTACTACTCCTGAGTAGTTTAGGGTTTAGGGTGCAGGGGATTATTAATCCTCAGTAGCAAACAACGATGCATGTCTTGTAGACAAGCTAAGCAGATCAAGAAACATGGGACTGCGACATGTTAAACCAAGTAGAAGCGCTTTGCCCCGAGGCTCCCAACAGTTGAAATGCGTACGTTACTATACTGCATTCGAATTGCCGGATTGGTCCTTTCTGGCCTATGCCTTTGAATCTTCATGCACTTGTCGCATGTGCTGACTTCCGACCCTGAACCAGCGAAGCCGTGGCAGAGGCACCGAGGGTGAGATCGTGGAAAAGTTGGAGGACCCTTGGGGTTGAGGGTTGGGCTTGAAAACAGTCGGATTCGATCTTGCGGAGTCTTGGCAATTTGGGTCGAATGCTTCTGAGGAATGGGTTTTCGCTTTCGGGTTTCGAGTCTAAAGACCCTCGGTGCAGATGTGTGGCCATTGAAATTCCGACCCCCTAAACCCCTAAAACCCTATTCCCCTAAACCCCCAAACCCCTAAAACCCTCTTAACCCCTAGACCCGAAACCCTAAAGGGGGGCCAAGACCCGAAACCATAAGCCCGTCCGAGGGCCTCCCTGAGCCCCCAAGGATTCCATCGCACTTACTAGGTTCTCCGTCGTGTATTCAGGTCCTCTTTTATTTTGTGTGTCGGGGTCTTCTTTCTGAATCGATATTGAATCCTAGTTTATATAGGGTTTAGGGTTTAAGGTTTAGGTTTTAGGGTTCAGGGTTTAGGTCAAGGGTACCCTGATGGTATATAGCCCCTCAGAAATATAAGCTCTAACCCCTCTACGCCCAAAGCCCTGTCTTCGAAGGACGGCGGAGCAAACTGCGTGGTCTACGCAGTGTTGGCAAAGAAGACGACCTGCAACGACTCTTGGCTGCCTTTCTAGGAGGTAGGTTTACTGGGTCCTTGTTGGATACAACTTTACATGTTTGTTATAATAAAACCCTAATAAGGATTAAAAATGAACATTTCTAATATGACCCCAACAGGGAACCAGTTTACCCTAAACCCCAAACCCCAAACCCTGAACCCTAAACCCAAAACCCTAAACCCTAACTCCTAAACGGTAAACCCTAAAACCGAAACCCTATAGGGTTTATGGTTTAGGGTCTAGGGTCTTGGGGTTGGGGATTTGGGGTTCAAGATTCGGGGTCTTGGGGTTTCGGGGTTTTCGGGCTTTGGGGTTTTGGGCACTGGGGGCTCGGTCCTCGGGAGTTTCGGGCTCCTTTAAAGGGTACTATAAGGGTTCCTTTAAAGGGATCTATAAGGGTTCCTTTAAAGGGATCTATAGGGGTTTAGGCTTTAGGGGGAGAGGGATGCGGGTTTGTGGGCTCGAGGGTTTAGGGTTTAGGGTTTAGGGGTTAGGGTTTAGGGTTTAGGGTTTAGGGTTTGCCGTAGAATGGCGCATAGGCGGAAGTATCTAGTAATTGTGC
>CAJNJA010035008.1:0-13956 GCA_905231915.1 Symbiodinium necroappetens
ACACAGACAGACACAGACAGACAGAGACAGACAGACAGACACAGACAGACACAGACAGACACAGACAGACACAGACAGACAGACAGACAGAGACAGACAGACACAGACAGACAGACAGAAAGTACAGACATACATACATGCATACATACATACATATCATACATACATACATGCATACACACCCCTTTGATTGGCATGTGCACACTTGTATACACATAGCTGACTGTCCCTATGCACATGCGTACACACAGGATTCCTAGCATAAGAATCCGGCAGGAACGAGGCCATCTATGTGCAATGCAACGGTTGTCGAGCCTCCCAGCGTTTGGCGAGCGCATTGAACTTGGGATCCTTGCAGATAGGAGACTTAGGCGCAACACCCTTATCAGACTGTAAGACCGCCTCGAGCAGAGCAAGACCCTAAACTCTAAACCGGTCACATCCTTGCTTTTTTTCCTCTAGTTCGCGAATGCCCCCCCTCGCAGCACACCCAAAGCTGCCAAATCCCATTGGGGCAGATTCTGATATACCCTAAAGGTCCATGTACCCAAATACTATAGATACATTACGCCCAAAGTACCCGCCCTAAAAGTAGATACCATTTGGGCACATGGACCCTTAGGGATAGGGAGCTTACAACATGAGACTCCAAGCTGTCGGAATATGAACAAGGCTCGCACGAATGAGCAAATGTCGATGGGGCCGGGCCCCGAAGCCAAAAAGTGGTCCGAATTGCACAGTTTCGGGCGATTCTGAGCGGTCTTGGAACATGTCCCGTCCTTAAGCCCTAAACCCTAGAAAGTGTATAGGGTTTAGGACTATAGACCCTGAACCCTGAAGTCTCAAACCCCAAAGCCAAACCCTTCTTGCCGATCCCACGTTGCCGAAAGCTGACCTTCCTCCAACGACCCGAGTGACAAGAGAAAAGCCGACGCACGCGAGACTCCAATATCCCTCAATTAAGGAATATACCTGGTTACCTTAAATTATAATAGGAACCCGAAAAAAAAATCAAGGTATATTCCTTAGTGAAGGGATCTTGGAGTCTCTGGGCAGATGGAAATCATGATGAGGAGCTCTCACGGGGGGCTCGGTTTTGTTCCCGCTCAGGGTGTCTTTCAGGGGTGTCTAAATTACTAAACCCTAAACCCTAAACCCTAAACCCTAAAACCCTAAACCCTAAACCCTAAAACCCTAAACCCTAAAGACGATTCTTAGGTGGTTGAACCCTTAGGAGGAGCCCTAAAGAGGACCCAAAGCCCTAAATCCTAAGCCCTTAAAGCCCACGACACCTCAAGGCCTCCCTTAAGGACGCCTTTAAGGGCTCCTTTAAACGGGACCTTCTCCCTAAATCCTAACCAAGGGTCCATGTACCCAAATACTAGATACTTTGGTCCCAAAGTACCTGTTTAGGAACTACTTTAAGGCCAAAGTATATACTGTTTGGGCACATGGACCCTTAGGGCAAACCCGAATCTCGGATTCTGCCTCCACCGCTCGGCGACGCAGGGTCCGCGCCACTGCGTAGGTGCCCCAAGCAAGCTGCCCATTATCGAGGCCCGGTACCTTTTTAGGATTGGTTGAAGGGTTCCTAGAAGCATTCCTTTACGGTCGTTTCAGGGTTCTTTTTTAGGGTCCTGTAAGACGGTATAATAGATTCTAGGAGCCGCAGCCGGTAAAGGCTCCAGGCTCTTTGAGGGGTTTATCATCGGTTCCTTCAGCGGCTCTAGAATGGTGCCATCAGGGTTCTATGATGAGGGCTCCAGGTCCTAAGCCCTAAACCCTAAAGCCTAAAACCTAAACCCGAAGCCCTAAAGCCTAAACCCTAAAGCCTGAACCCTTCTTGAAGGCTTTCGGCTTCAGGAGTCGAAAGGGCGTGTTCGTTCTTATGACTTCCTTCTATAGGTCCCTTAGAAAGGTAGGTTGTTCCAGAGTACAAGTTTAGAGGTTTAGAGTTTAGGGCTTAGTGTTTAGGGCTAAGGGTTAAGGGGGTTGAGAGGTTAAAGGTTTAAGGGTTTAGTGTTTAGAGTTAAGGGGTTTAGGGTTTAAGGTTTAGCCTTCCAGAAGTCCCTCAGAAAGGTGGCTTGCTCCATTCGCCTTATAAGATAAGCAAAACAGGAGCTCCTGGGTCGCGCTTTGGATGATCATGGGAGTAACCGAAATAAAAAGCGAGGTAGGGCTTGAGGTCCTCGGGACTAAGCCCCATGATCCTTGAAGTACTTAAGATGCCACAATCCAACAAAGGAAAGAACTATACACTCTAATCGTAAACCCACAAACTCCGAGGAAGCAACTAACATAAGGGCCTTAATAAATACGATAGGGTTTTGGGATGTATTGTACTATGATTATGATTAGGGTTTAGGGTTTATGATAAGGAACCTCCAAAAAAGGTATAGGTAATTATCAAGGCCCCTAAAGTAGCCAAGAGCCTGGAAGGGTCCTGCGTGCGGTTGATGATATAAATCCTGCAGTACCCATAATAAGGAATATACCATACTTCCCATAGTTTGGGGTCCTTCAGGTAATAGTACCTTAAGGGCCCTAAACTATGGGAATTATGGTATATTCCTTATTATGGGTAATGCAGCATTTAAATCATCAACAGTATGGATCTAGCTTCTTGCTCGCACTGTGGCGTTTTCAGCTTGTTGGCTGGTTGCCGATGAGGGTCCAAAGTAAGTACCCGACAATCAGGGCTTCGGGTTGAACATGATAGTGCTGTGGGTTAAGACTTTGGGGAGTGTTTGGGAAAAAAGATGATTAGACCCTTACTTAAAGCATCATGGGACGAGTAACTAGGGATATAAATCGGGTACAGTAGCCATCTTTGCTATTCCTCATAACTTGTAACCCTGGTTGAGGTACTTATAACCGTACTAACTACGTCTCATGTCACTCCAAGTAGGATAGGACCCTACACCCTAAACCCTGAACCCCAAAGCCCCTAAACCCTGAACCTCTAGAAAAGCGCGTCAAGATTCTTGGACTAGGCTCAGCGACAATCACCCAATGGCTGCTGTCTGTAGGGTTCAGGGTTTGGGGTTTAGGTTTTCAGAGAAGCTGTCGACTACCAACATGCTCTCGAGACTTCTAGGTTGCAATTTGGGCTTCAAGTTAGCCCTGCGAGGCATTTAGGGTTCGCGAAGCCTTAAGCAGCAAAACCAATAAGAAGCCCTCGAACTGCCACCCTACCCTAAACGGGTTTAGGGTTTGGGGTTTAACTTTTAGGGTTAAGGTTTTAGGGTTTTAAGGTTTAGGGATTAAGTTTTAGGGTTTAGGGTTTTAGGGACTTTGGGTTGAGGGTTGAAGTTTTAGGGTTTAGTGTTTTCGAGATTTTGGGTTTACAGGGTTTAAATTTTAGGGTTTAGGGTTTCAGGCTTTACGGCCACCTTGTTGAAGAAGTCGTTGGTGGGGGCCAAGGTGGACGCTTCGTCCTGCAAGCTGCGGCACTGGCGGACGCGTCCTGCCAAGCGGCTCATAGTCGCAAGGGTTCGTTAAGGTTGAGGGGTTTAAGGGCTTCGGGGTTTAGGGGCTTAGGGTTTAGGGTGTACGGTTTAGCGGTTTAGGGGCTTAGGGTTTGGGGTTTAGGTTTTCTGGTTTAGGGTTTAAGATTTAAGGCTTCGGAAATTTACATCGTATGTTGGAGAGCCCAATACACATTCAGTGCGGAACCGATCGAAAGTAACAGAAGGAAGGCCCAAATGAACCAATAATGTAGTTTCTAGTTTCGGAGCATTGACATCTCTGGTCGCTCTTCCCCTGCTTCTTGCTGTGTTTAGGGTTTAGGGTTTAGGGTTATCAGCTGTGAACAGTCCATCAACGATCTGCTAATCCCCCCGGCCTCAAGCCCCTAACCCGAAACTCTGCACCCCAATCCCCAAGACCTACTCTCTAGTAAGTCCTGAAGCCTGCCTATACGGTCATACCCTATACCTCTGCTTGGGGGAAGTCCTCTTCTGCATAACAGATCCTGACAAACTAGGTACCCTAAAAAAGTGGCAGAGTACGAGCCTCGAGGTAATCCTAAACCCCCTAAAGCCTGAAACCCGGGCCCCCTTGCAGCCATAGTATTCATAGTTTGCCAGGTTTATTTCAGCTTTAGAGCTCAGAGATTTAGAGTTGTTAGAACGCCCTGAACCCTAAGCCGAGGTTGAAGTTTAGGGTCGTCATGATCCTCGTTCATCTTGGTCCTGCTCATGAAGGAGTTCAGAGGACTTCCAAAACACCACTATGGTACAACCAGATATATAGAGTCCGATAAACGCCTGAACAAAACCTTATATCGGCTTTTCCGGGTTTCCTTCATCTAAATCGAAAGCCTACACTCGTGCGATGGTCGTGGCAAACATCCATCTCGCAAGAGACATCAAGAGTGCACCTCTTCTCGACGTGGGAGCATCCAAAACCCTAAACCCTAGACCAGAAATCCGAGACCCTAATTGAAAAATCCTAGACCCAAAACCCGAAACCCTAAAGGGAGCATCTCAGAAATCACACCGCGGTCAACCTCTTGATCTCCAACTCGACCCTGTAAACTCAACCCCTTCTTCGGTTCAGGGTTTGGTTAAGGGTTTAGAGATTAGGGCTTATCTTAAGGACTTATGTCGAGAAGTCATAACACGGAAGCCAATCAACGTAGGTTTTAGAGGGTTGAGAAAGGGTTTTGGCAGTCCCCCGCAAAAAGGCAGACTAAAGCCAATGTCAAAAGACCCCAAACCCGAAGCGGCGTAGGCCTCTCTCGATGGCACCGCGGGAACAGAACCATGGCAGGAAACCTGCATGAAGACTCGCTGGGGGCTCAGTGTATCAGGGTTCAGGGGTTTACAAGAGGGTTCTTTTAGCACCTATTTTCCGATCTGCCTGAACGTCTCAAGAGGGTTTCGGGCTTAGGGTTCAGGGGCAACATGCTTTTTTGGCAAATAAGGTCTGGCGGTGAATCTGGTGATTGCTTGTACAGTGGATATCTTCCTTCATCCATAACTCATGACCACAGCCTGCTTTCATCCATAACTCATGACCATAGCCTGCTTTTTTTCGGAGAGATCTTAAATAAAACCTCAATGAAATTTCTAGGGACCCTACAGATCCAGGTTTTGGCTGACTCAGGTATACTGCTGCACGGAATCATAAGAATATGTTACCCGATTGTCACTTTTAGGCATTTACGGCAGATACCTAGCAGGGGAGAATGGACATCAAGAGGCCTCCGGACGGCACTGGCTTTTAGATGGGTTACTGAAGCTCTTTAGAGCTCTTGGATTTGTCACGTTCCGCTTCAGACTTGGTCAGAGAGCTTCTGGGCTTCAGTGTTTTCGCGTAGGCTAAAGGCTCACTTGCTGGGCCGCAACAGTCCGAGCAGGGTAATGCCATGTATTCCGGTATAAGTATATCACAACATAGGAACAGCAAGGCTTATAGTACGTTCACCCCGATAACTATATCACAACATAGGAACAGCAAGGCTTATAGTACTTTCACCCCGACTAAAACAATAGCCGGAATGGGAGAATGGATCCAGGTGGACATGTGCCCCTAACCCTAGACCGTAAAACATACAGAATATAGGGCTTAATTGCAACAGGCTAGTGGATATGCTTGGTGCATCACTAGGCCTACTATACAATTAGCCGCTGCAGTCCGAGTGCTCCTCCAACTCGCTAGTGCTCCATCGCACGCAGCCAAACATACAAAGGAACAGACCCTGCGATAGCCGCCATAAGGCTCAGGGCTTAGTTTCGGCCTCAGCCTGTCTTTGCATTTGGCGATTGCGCGGTGTCAGCGCATTGAGTGGACCTAGTTTCGACTCGCCAGTGGCTCTGCCAGCGCCGTGGTTCATTGTAGTATAGTATACAACTAAACCACCCCACCGAATGACTTTTGATTCTTGTGGGCTTCTGTATAGACACAAGAAGAGACTGTGACTACCTAAAGTTTGGTAAGCCTCGAATCCTCTAGATTTCAGCAGTAACCCAAGGTGTTCATGTTCCCAAATAGTAGATCTATTGCCCCCAAAGTACCCACATATATATACATATATATATATAGAGGGACTAATTTAAGATTAAAGCATATACTATTTGTGTACATGACCCCTTTGGGTAATGTAGACCCCCTGATGAACACAACTTCGTCTCATTTTCATCAGCACTGTACCCGGGATCCTAGCTCTCGTCAAGGGTCTACATTTTATCATGGCAGACCTCCATAACCTGGCTCCGCTTTATCGAAGTCTTCCATGGTCTTGACCTGCGAACGGGCAACCCTAAGCCCTAAACCCTAAGACCCTAAACCCTAAACCCTAAACCCTAAACCCTAAGCCCTAAACCCTAAGACCCTAAAACCCTAAACTCTGGGTTTAGGGTTGTCTTGACTTGTAGCTCACTCCCTCTGCTTGGGTTTCTGGCATTACCTTAACTGCGAAGTTTGGCTAGGGTTTGCAAGGCCCGAGAGCCTGCCCCAAGCAAAAAGGCTTCAGAAGCTATTATTTGCAAGAGAACGGCAGATGGAGATGTTCCGTGGAGACCAAGGATGGGGTTCAGGATATAAGTGTCTTATGGTTCAGGATCTACGTGTTTCAGATTGATCTACCTACGGTACAACCCAAGTACCAAAAAAAAGGTAAGTGCTCCTACTGTCTAGGATCATCTCCTTCATAGAAAGCTACCCTAAGGTTCCAAGTGCCGAATAATCATATACCCTTCCAATACTGTCTTAGACAACCAGTATCCGAAACTCGAAAACCTCTTTACTGGGTCCTTTGGAGCCTTAGAGGTACATTGGTTGCTCCAGGGATTGGCTCCGGAGTTGAGCCAGGTTTACGACTTTCCAGTTTAAGGGACTGCCTTAAGCGAGTAGCGGGCCGTGGGGTTTGGGGGCTTGAGGAGATTGAACTTTTTGCTTTTTTTTGGAGGGGGGGGGGGGTTGGGAGTTCAAGGCGCCTCAAGGCTCAAGCAGTTTAGTGTTCGGATCTAGGGGATCAAGGTTCAAAGCTTAGGCATCGGGAATCATCGGGATATACGTGGAGGGTAAGGGATCAAGGGGCTTAAGGGCTCGCGTTTTCGGGATTTGGGCTGAGGTTGGGGCTTAGGGTGAAAGGATTGGATTCCCTAAACGGCTGCATGTCGTGCTGAAAACTTCCTCGTCTACACCGCTTACATGAGTCTGCCGTCCAGAGCTTTGGAACAAAGCGGAACACGCAAACACATGTCGTCGAACCTGTGAGATATTCCCCGACCCGAAGCGCCAAATCCTGAACACTAAACTCCAAACCTTAAAACCTAAACACCTGATCCCCAGAGAGTGGCATTCCAATCTTCGAACCCCTACTACCGAGCCAAATCCGAAGTTCAGCCCTAAGCCCTGAGCCCTAAGCCCCTAAAAAAAGCCCCTAAACTCAGAAGCCCTAAACCCCTAAACCCTGAGGCCCTAAACCCCTATACCCCTGAACCTTAAAGCCCTAAACCCTTAAACCCCTGAGCCCTAAAGCCGCGACCCTAAACCCTGAACCCTAAAACCCTAAAACCCCTAAACCCCCACAGCCCCCAAAACCTAACCCCTTAAACGAACTCTTATGCATTCCTTCAAGATTGAATCTTATAGATCCCTAATTAAACCCTAAACCTTAAACCCTAAACCTACAAACCCTAGCCGAACCCTAAACCTTATAGATCCCTAATAAAACCCTAAACCTTAAAGAGCTTCGACGCCTTCTTCTCAAGGATCTCCATGGCCTCATCCTCGCCGTAGACCAGCGGAGCCAGGTCTGCGCGCACGGGGTGAAAACGTTTTCGGGTTCTTTTCGAGTTTGGGGTTTAGGGTCCGAGGTCTATATAGTTTAGGTTTCTCTACTGATTTCGGGCTTCTAAGAAATTTGTATTCAGCTTTCTTGAGGATTTGGATAGGGCTTACATTCCAATGCTTACAAAGGTTTGACTGGGTTCTAACTTTTTAACTGAATGTGGGGAGATGATCTAATAGTGTGGAGGGTTTTCTGCAGTGGGAGAAAGATGTATAAAGCACAGTTGCGTAAGACTGTACAGCTCCCGAGACCTGGGGGGTCAACTTGTAACTCTTCGTTTGTTATTTGGGGTATTTCAATCATTTTCGGGTTTAGGGGTTGAACGTAAGCTGGAAGTTGTCACCTTCGTCTGTGTGTCTGTAAGCTCGCGTGGAAATCTTCAAAACTTGTAGCGCCAGTCTACGATGCCGCGTAGGAAGACAGAATGACCAGCCACACTTGTCTCTACCCATGGGTTCCTTAGTAGTTCCTTTTTGGGGATTACCTTATAGGATGCTAAATATGAACAATAAAAAGGAACCACTTAGGAGCCTATGGATACTCATCACGGCATGTGCACCAGAATCCGTCAACAACACGTATGACACTCTTACGCCCTGAACCAGTAGCTCTGCAGCAGTGGAGGTGTGTTGTCGTACGCGAAGCCATGCAGCACTTCAACAAACCAGACCCCTAAATGCAACATCATACCACTGCGACACAACAGAATTTCAAACCACAGACGCCATAAACCTGAAAGCCCTAAACCCCCAGACCCTGAACCCTAACTTCCTCTAAACCCGAACCCCAGTCTAATTTTCCGGGAGACCCACTCTAAAAAACCCCAAAGGCCCTAAACCCCGTGGCAAATAGTACCCCCAAAATCCTACAGTACCCTTTTTGGTGCCTACACCCTAAAACCGAAACCGTAACCTGAACCCTAAACCTCGAAGCCCCTGAACCTCAAAACCCCAAAACCCCAAAAACCCCTCAACCCTAAAGCCCTAAACCCTAAAAACCCGGCCTTTTCCGACGAGGCTTGGATTCAAAGCCAAGGCCAAAAGGCTCAGGTGGAGGGCCTCCTGTGAAAAGTTCTAGGGGTTTTTAGGGTAGGTTAGGGTTTAGGGTTTAGGGTTTGGGGTTTGGGGTTTAGGGTTTAGGGTTTAGGGTTTGGGGTTTAGGGTTTAGGGTTTAGGGTAGGTTAGGATGTCCACCCGATTTTGTAGGTCCTGGTTGAGGACCTTGTATAACATCAACATCTTGCCATAGTATGGAAACCTTATCATTGATACATAAACCTTCACAACCCTAAACCTTAAACCCTTAACCCTAAACCCTCAACCTTCAAAAGGTGTGTAGGGAGGTCGTAGAGATGCCTGGAGCACGGCTTTGGGAGAGACGCGGTAACGATTGTGATGGGAACTCTAAGGCATCTATAGTAACTTGCCAACCGCTGGTCCCATCCCAATTGGCCCTACTACGCCCTAAGCCCGTTCCCTGGACCCTCTTCCCCAATTCCTTGTACCCTAAGACTGAAAAGGGAGCTGCGGAAAAACAGGTGATACCAATAAAGCAGGATCCTTTTTTATAAGGAGACCGAAACAAAGGTGACCGGCTTTCTGAAACTCCCAAACCAAACCCTAAACCCTAAACCCTAAACCCTAGAAACTAAACCCCTAAACCCCTAAACCCTAAACCTTATAGACAATAAAAGGCCCTAAACCACCTGACGAAAAAAAAAGCAGCTCGTCAAGGAACGTCGTCCTTGGATGCTGCTGAAAAGCCAAAGGGTCCGGCGGGGGGAGGAGGACCGCGATTCAGCTCGCCTGCTCCAAAGGTTTTAGGCTTAGGGGTTTAGGGCTTTAGGGGTTTGGGGGTTAGTTTAGGATTTAGGATTTAGGGTTTTGGGTTGGCTTTTGGGTTTGCTTCGAGGCCAAAGGTTGGGGCTTAGGGTTACGAAGTTAAGGTTTGGGTTCTAGGGTTTAGAGACTAAGCCTAATTATCCCAGTCCTCACACCCTAAATCCGGAAAGTAATCAAACCTCAGCCCCCCCTCTCCAAAAAAACGTGGCTCCGGCCCGCTTATGTTAAACCTTGGGCCCTCAGCCAACATCACATGACACACCGAAACTAGAAGTAAGATAATAAAAGCGCAAGCCACCGTACAAGAACATCATCTTGCAAACCTGTTACACCTGGAGACTTGGCCCAAGCACCGACAACCCTGCAAGCAAGCCCTAAACCCACAAACCCTACAACCCTAAACCCCAAACCCCTAAAGCCCTAATCCCAATTGAAATCCTAAAACCGAAAACTGTTAAAACCAGCCCCTTCATCTAAATCGCACCTGTGGCAGGATCCAGGGAAATTCCATCGAAGGTCATACCTGTCTCCTGTCGTGAGGGTTTAAGGCTTTGTGCTTAGGGTTCAGGGTTTGGGGTTAAGGGCTTGAGCCCTAAACCCTAAACCGTTTGGGGTGTAGGGTTTGGGATTTAGGGTTCCGTCGGTGGTCAAGTCACAGGCAAGCCAAGATCGACGGGGTCTTAGATGCCAAAAACCGTCCCAAAACCATACATAGCATTAGGGATCTAAACGCTTAGGGACTTAGGGATTTAGGGATTTAGGGTTCTTAGAAGCCCTTATTTTCAAGTCTGTAGATGTATCTCTGGTAACATAATCTCTCTTCAGCCAGAACCGGGATACTGAAAATTCGCGCAGGCTTCAGGATATAAGGCATCGTGAAGGTCAGGCTTGCAAAACTTAAGGTTCAGGCCTGGTCCAAGGATGTTGGGTCAAAAGGTTCAGAAGTCGCGGCTGGCTGCTTCTCATTAGCCTCCTTGTTACTTTAGTCTTGTTAGTTGCCACCCGGTTATCTTTGTGTACTTGTACTTTGTATGATTGTGTTGCCACTGTTCTCCTCGGTCGACGTGGAATCTTTACGAGAACCCATACAAACAAGGGATTCGCAATTCCGCAAAACTCACTTTTCTACAATGCTCACCTACCCAAGTACAGGATGCGCAGGTTGATGTGTCTTCTGCGGCCTACACTGGACAATCAATGTGTGTTGATGAAATGCGAAGTTTGTGCTCGGTAAGGTATGTTATCCTTATGATGCCGCTGCTGCTACTCCTACTACTACTGGTACTTATTACTGCTCCTCCTCCTCCTTCTCCTGCCGCTGTTGCCGTTGCTTTCGTCGTGGTAACATCTGGTGTTCAAGACAATGCGCTTTCTTTGCAGTTGCGTTTGTTCTCGCCCGAGGTTCCAGTCCTGCAGCCGCACCTCCAGATATTTGGAGTTAGAGCTTTGCCCAGTCAGAAGCTTAAGCCAAAATTTGAAGACATAAATCCCTGCCGTATCGGAAGTTTCGATAGCCCTGACGGGAACCTCTCTGTTGACTTTGAACTTTGTCACTGCACATAAACAGGGAGCGACACAAAAAGAAGGTGTCCGATTTTGGGGGTGTCCTTGCGATAGGGATCCTGTGCTTCAGGGTCGGCGGTATATGGATCCGATAATCTATAATATATAATATACAATACATAATAATATACATAGTATATAGTATATTATACTTTGATTTCTGAGACTCCGATCTGAGCACAAAAATGCAAGCATCGGCTTTGACTTGCCCCGTACATCCGGCTTTTAGAATCCTGGGGAAGCTGAAACCCTTAAAAAGGCACCTTTGAACACATGCTACCCATAGGCTCCTAAGTAGTTCCATTTTGGTGGTGTATATTTAGGATCCGACAAGGTAATCCCTAAGAGGAACTACTGAGGAGCCTGTGGCTATACATATCCTAAATCCCAAAACACCTGATAAACGCTTTGTCAAATCGTGAACCCTCTAGCCTAAGCCCTTCAAGCAACCATAAATGCTCTGCCCCCGACAATCCGAACTAAGACCCCCAGTCGTACAAAGCCCTCATCCATACTCCGAGCCCCCAGAAAGTAGGAACCATGGATTTGGGATGATTCGTGGCATAAAGCTTCCTATGCTTTAAGATATTACTTCAGGGGGCAGGGGGATGGTGATGTTCCACGTTTCTGGCTACTTCGGTGGGGGGTGAGGGTTCCTTTTGGGGGTCGCTTTTTTGAGGGTGCCACATACTACTTTGGTGACCTAAGAGGGACCAAACTTAGAGGACTACCCCTATAAGCCTTGCAGCCCCTACCCTGAAACCAGCCTCTCCTAAACGGCCCTAAACCTCAAACCGTCTATACCTTATAAGCTCTAAAACTCTAAAACGCTGAGACCTCTACCCTCAATCCTATCAACGCTGAACCCCCCAGCAGTTAGCCTCCTATAAACTATGGACCTTCAACCCTATGAAGCCCTGCATGAAGCCCGTACCCTCAATCCTCCTTACCCTACCCTAATGCCTAAACCCTAAACCTCAGACCCCGAACCCCAAAACCCGCAAACTCCAAGCCGCGACGCTCTAGATAGGGCCTTCTCCGGAGGCCGGCTGTTTCTGAACCCACTATGTAATTGCACTCAGACAAGCTTTTGTTAAACTCCATTAAACCCCCTTTCTGGGTTTAGCCATTGCTACATTTAAGATCCTATATGGTAACCCAAAAAGCCCTCCAAAGCCTCGAAAAACCCTGAACCCTATGAACCCTACAAAATCAGCATGATCTTCTCAAGGAGGCTCCTGATCGTAAGCCACACCAGGCTCGGCGAAAAAACGCCTGGATCTTGGGGGGATTTAGGTCGCTCAAATATACTTTCACCTGCCCAAATTGTGCTTTTTTTTGCAGGGTCCCTATAAATTCCTTATTAGGGTTTATATTAATAACGTACCAAATAAAGGTTTTGGTAGGTTCAGGTAAGTAAGTGTGTCTGTCGTTTTCAAGGCTTTATAAGGTTTCTGGTCTCTTAAGGTTTTAACGGGCTTTATCAAGGAATTATAGGCGTGTTTTTTTCAGGATTTGTTTCATTCAGCGAAGGAATTTTCAGGGTGTATTCGGGTGTTACAGGATTTGTTTCATTCCGCGTAGGATTCTTAAAGGTGCACTGTATTCGGGTGTTACCTGGACATTCCTTTGTTATGTTTATTTCCGTCCTTTGGGGTTTCGCTATGGAATCTCTCTAAAGCGGCCACTCTTGAAAGATCGGCCATAAATCTTTAAAAGCGGCCATATCCTCTAAATCCGAACTTTGAGTGTGATGCCGAAACATTTTCAACATCAAACCGAATCGTTTCCATATCTTCGACCCCGAGGTGAGCCTGTGCATGTTTGTTTGTGTACGCGTGCCCCGCCTCGACAGAAAGTACCTTATCAATGGCAGGTCACAACATGGCCTGCTGCATTTGGCATCGAGATCTTCAAGGTCGGAACGGCTTGTCTTATTGAGCACTTCGCGATCGAGAGTTGGCATGGACATGAACGTGTATCGGTAATTTCTCAAGGCTCCATGTGCAACAATGCACGATCGATCTAGACCGACATGCATGCAATGATATCTAGCACTTCTAGATTCTAGAAGCTGCATGCATGGTATAGATCAAGATGGACTCGTCTTCCGGTGATGCCATGGCAAGTGCCAACGCTTCGTGCCCTGTGCTTTCGGCATGGGCAAACAGCAGGGTGGTGATGTCCCAGCTTTTAAAGGATAAGCTTGTCATCCTGCAATACCCTCACTTGACCAGAGACAGTTTGGCTGACAATGTGGACCTCTTGGCTCCCGTGATCAATCTTTTGGGACCCTTGGATTAGATACATTAAGCCCTAAGCCCTAGATAATCATCTACGAAAACCGCTCCCCATCCCAGGATTACGACCAACCGTGCCCGGCATCGCCGAGCTCCTGCGCAGGTTTTACACAAATAACCTGCCAGTGTCTCGGAAGGCACCCGAAGGCCAGCATCCAAACCGAGCATCACGAATCATGAGCAACACTGTCCCAGCACACATTGACACATCTGTCAGGCTCACAGCTCCACGCCCAGGCGTGGATTATCCGAAATCTGATTACAATTTTCGCCAAAGTGGCGAAGAGGCCACACAAGCCAAGATGTGCAGGGGTCCGATCGCTTTTCGAGAAGGCGGGGTTACCGGTGCCCGCTAGCACCTGGGCTCTAGCTGATTCGGAATGACACTCCTATAAACTTATAACTACCCTATAAGCTATAAGCCTAGAACTCCTATTCCCCCCTAAACCCT
>CAJNJA010035019.1:0-29357 GCA_905231915.1 Symbiodinium necroappetens
TAGGGGTCAGCGTTGCCGACCCTCAGGCCTTTGGCCCGCCCCACCACCAAATGTTTTATTGAGTGGTGGGCTTCTGGGGTCCCTCAGACCGTTGAACTGAAAACAGAGTCTCTCTCTCTCTCTCTCTTCTTCCTTCAGGTCCAAGGGGGCTCGTTACGCCCCCCGGCCCATAGGGCCTCTCTCTCTCTCTTGCCTGCTTGCTTGCTCGGGGTTTGGGTGCAAGCACCCCGGCCCGCGGGCCAACCCCCTCGCGGCTAGCGTCTGTGTGTCTGAATGGCCCTTTTCGGGGTGCAAGCGTGGCACGTTCCCTCAAGTGTGCCTTTGACGGAAGCCCCGCGAAAAACACCACTCCTAAACCATGACCAAGAAAAAACCCTCGAAGGCAGCGCTTGAGTCCTCCAACTAACGTTTTTTTGCAGGATCACTTAATTGAAAAACCACCAGGACCTTAGGACAACACAGTAGGCATGGAGGCTGTTTGTGTTCCTGCTCAGCCACTTTCTACGGGGATCCCTATTCCGGCACTGGCTCAAAGAGTACGGGCCAACAAGAAATACGGGCCATCAGATAAAACATAACAGAACACTGCGTTTCTGGATTGCCTGGCCCTGGACCCGCCCGCTGTGGCAGGCAACATGGCACTGCAGTGGGAGCTCCACTCCTCTGCATAGAAGGCTCATTCAGCACCCCAACCTCACCTGCCTCCCTGCCTGAGCCCGAACAGGACCTTGCGCGCAACACTGCCCGTCCCTGAACCTCTGCTTGGCACTAAGTGGCTGCTTGTCTGGGGCTTTTCTTCCGTAGAGGACCCTACCGTGAACGATACACGATCCGAGATGTGAGCAAGGTATGGCCCCCTCTCTCTCTCTCTCTCTCTCTCTCTCTCTCTGCCTCCACCACAAGACCTTCGTGCTGCATCCACTCACGCAGGGCATGAGGCGATGCAAGTCCAAGCAGCCTCGAAGCCAAGCATTTTCTGTTGACAGCACCAACATGAGAATTGGGCCAGAATTGGGCAGCTGCCACACCACCGGTTCGCTGAAGTCGGCTGTTGTGTTGTGCGGCCTGAATACAACCCCGGGCCGCCAGGGACTGCATGGCCGCATGCATCATGCATCATGCATCACCCACTTCCACTGACGAAGGTGCAGCCCCCATTATCGAAGCCTGCTCTCTGATCTCATACGGGGGCACGTCTCACCTCCACGAGTTCGGCTGAAGATTCTTAGGAAAGCATGTCGCGGAACTTTTGCTTCTTGCAAGAGCTGTGCGCTGATCACACGCTGGGGTTCGGGCTCAAGACTTGCGATGCGCTGTTCAACTTCGGGTACACTTCGACATGGACAGCCTGCAACGCTCAAATTCCCACTCTGCGACACCGCCTTCGTTGCGGGTTCATGGCAAGTCTAAACAATCTTCTCGTTAAGCCGCTCGTGACCATTTGCCAGCCTTGCACTTCAGCGCATGTCTCGGACAACCGAAAGCGGTCCAACAGCAAAAATCCGAAGACTTGCAACGAAACATCAGCGAGGAAGCCACATCAAACGGTGCTGCACCCCTACAATTATAAAAGCAACTAATTGAATCCGATTCCTCAGGACAGGGCTGTCAGGGCACTGTTTCCTTTGGGCTTTAAGCTTGCCCTTAAACTTGCTTGACGAACACAGGCTGAAAATTATGCCAGCGTAGATCCCCAAACATTGGTAGAGCACCACGACGACCATGACAAGCACTATGACCAGGACGATCGACCACGACCACCGGCAGACCAACACCAGGGGACTACGAGGACACCCCAGCAGGCCACCTCCCCAGTACCGGGGATTCAGGAGGACTGCCAAAATGCTCTCCCCAAACACTAGGGGGATTCGGAGATTTCGATGCCAAACAGTGGCCAATGTTTTGAAACTTACCTTGCAGCCGGCTTTCCTGGGTCGCGGGAATCCTGCGTCTGTTTGGTTGTAGGATGTGAGCACAACACATGCACCGGGCAGCGTGCGCCGCGTCCCGGAAAAATGCTCTTCCACGCTGCGCCACAATGTTCGGGAAATGGCAGCCTCCTTTGCGGCAGCACAGGCTCAGTACAGAGTCATCATCCCATGCATCCTGCTCAGAACAGCTGCAGGAGTGTGTCGCATAGGGAAACTGTACCGTGGACTTTTTGCATCTAGGCCTATTGCGACTGAACCATGGACTGAGCTTGCTGAACACGGGACAGCCGAAGATGCACATCATCGCGATCTTAAAAAAAACAATCCGGGTGTCGTCTCGCAAAATAAAAGCACATTCTGTTTGCGAAAATGACGGGGCCGAGTTGTACGAATCCGATGGCATGAATTGTAGACCGTCGCGCCGCCCACCGACGTGCATGAAGACCCTACGGCTACTTAGTGGCTGCATGGCTTGGTATTAAGTCTCATACTTTGCGCTCGGATCAGAGAAGCATCTTGACGTTCCAGGCGCCATCTGCATTGCCAGATGCAGACATTAAGCTAAAGGTCTCCGCCCCGCCCCCTTCCAGCGTGCTTCTCCAACTCCCACGCCCATCACCACCAACAACAAAAGCCAGGACGACGACGACGACGACGACGACGCCACCGTACGAGCACGTGGCTCGTCACAACCGCATCACTGCTGCTAGACATGGACACATATGACGGAGAAATACGCACCTCGCACTGCTGAGGCAGCCATTGCCTGAGAGGTTTGTGGTGCCCGTGTGGATGTCTTTGGTTTGGAGGCGGAGTCGAAGGCTCAGGGCCCCGCTCGTTTGGCAAGCCGCGGATCATCTCTACCCGAAAGCATGCGGGCATGAGACGCCTGAGCAGGGGGAAGGAAGCCCTGATTGAAGTTGCGGGAACCGAGCTTTGCACTGGAGCATCTCCTCGCTTAACAGTGGCTTGTCCATCAGCACCTTATCTGAGGCATGCTCACGACACATCCATCCTTCTGACGCAGCTTCACGGAATCCTGCATGCTGCATTCCCAGGCCCGCACAAGCACATCCAAGCTGTAGAGCCCAGCAACCTCAGTGCCAGAGATTGAACCCAGCCCGGCATTCAGGCTGTTGCCCGTGGCTGCGGGTGCACAGAGACTGCACATTGTGTCGAGGCACGCCGAGCGAATCAGTGAAGGTAGCTGCCACCGCGTTGCGCGGGCGAAGCCGTTTTGACCTCCGTGTGGGCCAGAGCGGAGCTGGTGCTCGGGAAGTGGTACATTCGACTCCGACTCGACTTCGCCTCGGCGGCTCTCCAGGGTTGTACAGCTCCGGACCTCAGCGCAGCAGACCAGCCCGCAGAGTCTGAGCAACCGGTTGATTTTCGCTGGGTGGCTTAAAGCCTTGCTTCCGGTAAGAAGAAGCGGTCCCAGGCATATCCTGGCCTCAAGACTTGAGAAAACTGCATGCTGGGGCTGGCGGGTTCTGTCGTTCAGGAGGATGGTGACGTGTCTAGTGCTAGACCAGGTGATCAGTTGAAGGCCGGTGTGCCTGGCTGGCAATCTCCCGGCCACCTGTGCTCTAGATGGTTTAGGACATGGAGTTACTGGCTCGCTGGTAGTGACTACTAGTACCTGGTCATTGCTACTGAAAATCTACAGTAGCGGGAATTTCCAGCAACTCGTCGTTGCAGCGAATGCACAGGAATGGACGAAAAGGACAAAGGCATGAAGAACTGGAGCTGCAGGTGCCTTCCAACGCGACAGAGATGGGCAGCTTGGCTTGCTGGATGCCTTTCACGAACTCGAACGTGACCTGATCATGGTTTCCTCATGTCCATGCTCGCTTCCACGGATACGTAGCGATTTCGCAGCCGCCCCAAGCTTGGATGATGGCATTAAAGCTTCCCAGGTCCTTCTCAACACTTGCCGTTTGCGCACCTGGTTCACTGATCAACACTGAGAAGTGAAGCTAGTCAGGGCATCGCCCGTGACATCATCTTTGGAAGAAGCCCAGCTTGCCGTCTAGTGAGTCTCGTGCTCCTCCTGAAAAATCCTCCGGCTTACTTGCTCAGTACACAAGGACCGGGGCTAGGAGACACCAAATTAAACTCCTCGGCCAGCAGATCTGAAGGAGCGGGGTTGGCCACTGTCGATTCACATGGTGGGTGCCACAAGCAGCTGGGAGCATTGCAGAAGGAAAACTGCTCAACATTCGTCTCACTCTCGTATAGGTGGATGAAAAACATGATGGTATCGGAAGCGAGACCAGGGTCCAAGTTCACGTAGTCTTGGGCTGACAGTTATAACATGTCAGAACTCCTTCTTGATGTGCATTTTCACGAGGGCTTGCAGGATTCTTGCTCCGTGCCAAGGTGTTCCGAGTCTCGAACTGCGCCCACCTGGGCCGGCCTGCAGTCATGCCGACGGACACACATATTTTTCTTCGACATTCGCACACATTGGCTTTCAGCCTGGCGTTGCTTGGTCTCGCCAGAACTCAAAGATACCTTGGAAAAAAAGATACAGTCGGCTTTGTTCTGCAAATGCCGCACGTCTTCAAAGCATCGGACTGCTACTGGAGCCGCAAGATCTCCATTAGCACCCAAAAAGGGCCTCGTGGCTCTGAGATCGACATAGCTTTGAAGGAACAGACTGTGCTGTGCCATGCACTGAGGGGAGGACAGCGATACGGAACATCCACCAACTGACGGATGAAAGCTAGCTTGCCTTGTCATTCCAAGCTCGCCGAGCAACGCAGAATCTAGCAGCCGCCCGAGAGCGTGGCAGTTGAAGCTTGAAGGCGACGCTTCTGGGTTCGAAGTCCCAAGTGAAAGGCTTGGCCATTCAAGGATTTCTCCTTGCGCAAATGCCTAGGACACAATCACCAGCGTTTTACTGGCAGCACCGGTGTTCGTAGACGCTGAGCCCCCCTGCAAGGTGTGCAGGGTCGTGCAAGGTGGCAAAGGGCTATTGCCGAAATTCTGGGTGAAACGCTAACTGCCCATGACGCAAGAAGTTCGGAGAACATTGAGCACTGCGGCTGCAGGGAAGCTCAACTGAATGCAAGAGGCTGAGGTGCAAGCGAAGCGTTCCAACGCAATCGAGGCAAGACGATAGGCAAGCCCTGAAGGGTGAATGGGCCAATCCGTTTCACCTGCTGGGTGACATGAAGTTGCATGTGTGCAGGCGGCTTCTCTCGGTGGTGAAACCATGCAACACACAATGCTGAATGCTTCAAAAGGTTTTCAATGCGAAGCAGTAGATACTCCATGATGCTTACATCCACTGCAACTCTTCCAACTACTGCATCACCCAACAGTTCAAAGCAGGCAACAATGAAACTGCGATCGCGGCTGTATCTTGCGAGAACGTCGCAGAGGCGTGGCCTAGATCTCCTCCTTAGTGGCCGGCAACACTGTCAAGAGCAGCAATCAAGATTCAAGGATTCATGTGACGTGTGCGCCAGATTGCGCCAGTATGACCACTCAGCACTCGCTTAAGCTGTCCGTTAAGTGCGACCCAGGCTCACTCTGCACATTCTTGTAAATTTGGGCCATCAAGCCGCCAGTCCTTGCAAGGCAGGGGAGGTTCGTTTGCAATTGTCGTTTTTCGGCGAAGCCGCGTCGGAGTTTCACTTTCAATCAGCTATTCAGCATTGATTGCAACCAAGGCCAGCGCACTCCGCATCCTTTGCCTGCGCCAACCTGGCACAGGCACTTCTGAAGCACGTCACAACTCCGACGTCTCTGGGGATGCTGCGAACTTCTTACTGTCCCACATCTTTGAAGCCTGCCGCAAACATTTCACAGCGAATCTCTCAGTTTCTTGAGAACCTGACTAAGACTTAAGAGTGCCCTGAGGATGGCACAACCTGCTTGTTGTGCATGTCTGTGTTGAGCATTAACCTGCACTGGGTTATGGCCTGGTGCCGTCAGCTACGCTGGGACTGAAGGGGCACGGGCGTTGTATAGGCGAGACCGAAGAGGACCTCGTCTGGCTTCCGATATGTTTGACGCCTGAGCGAGGCGCATTACGTGAGGGGATCAACCATGGCAGCTGCAGTCGGTACCACAATACAAGGGCGTCGCAAAGCCTCCATAGAGCTTGCTTGGAAGATGAAGGCTGCTCAACAAGCTACTTGCTACACAGACTTGCTGAGTGGATCATGTACGCCGCTGCGTGACAGCTTACGAACAATGCTCAGAAGGCAGAGCAAAGGATCAAGCATTGGGATGATAAGGCACAAGGTCATCGTTCACATGATTCACATGCCGTACAGTGCCGCGAAGCACAAGCACAACGACCGGCTCTGGTATCCTGGTTCACCCGTTCTTGCAGGCCGGCCCCAGCCCCTGCATGGCTCTTTGCTCTGAGGTCGGGTCTCCTTTTCAGGAAGCATCGATGCCTCGAAACCTGGTATCAAGAGGCGCTTTCCCGATTGCCAGGCAAGAGGTGCACGACTCATCAGGGCGGCTGACACGATAGGAATGCAGCATCCGCAACCTCTCAGTGAGGCAGGACATTGGCACGACAGTAACACGAAGCGGCTACGGGCTGGAGGAGTCAGAGGGCGACACAAGCGCTTCTGCGAACGCCTCGATGACCCGCTGGACAGGGTCAGCCTGCTTCCACGGCCACCGCCAGCTCTGTGTACGGAAGAGGCATAAACCGAACTGCCTCGAGCTGCGACATCTTGATTGCATTTGCGAAGAATGAGCGCATGGCCGACCTCAGTTCAAAGGAATTTAACACTATGTAGTCGTTCTGTCCCTCAAGCACGCCGCATCCAATGATCAAAGACGCAGACACAAACAAATTACCGTTGCTCTTGTCATCAGCGGTAGACGACACGCCACCCACCATGCCCAAGATCCAGTCCTTGGTGCTTCGTCACAGAGATGCAGGACAGCACCGTGCAATCACAGCATGGCCATTCTAGACAGGCTGGGTTGTCAGTTTGAACCATACAGTACAGGCTCAATGCCAGCTTGGGGGCGGACAGTTCTACTCATTCGTCTTCTAATGGACCTAGGAGGACAAGATCACGTTGCGCGGGTTGACGCTGGACTCATTGAGATTGGAACTGGGATCGAGCTCGGGGTCGCGAAGACTCTGAAGTCGCCGCAGGCCCAGCCGAATTACTCCTGGATGACCTGAAAGCAAAGTCGCGGCTCTGTTCCTTCCGCCTCAGAAGAAGTTGTGCAGGCTTGCAGGCTACCGTGCGTAGGCTGTGTTTCTGCCCGAGCGCGGTAATTAAGTAGAGAACTGCCGGCTGCCAGGCGAGCTGGCGGCGCTTTCCTCCCGAGCGCTCTCTCTCTCTCTCTCTCTCTCTCTCTCTCTCTCGGCAGGGTTATGGACAAGGGGGTTACCCCCCCTGCCCGCGCGCCAGTCGGCGCCCCCGACATGTGCAGGAGCCTCTCTCTCTCTCCCTCTACCGGGGCAAAGGAGGAAGGCGGACCGCGCACCCGCAGTCCCCGAGCGCTCTTTCTCTCTCTCTCTCTCTCTCTCTCTACCGGGCTAGGAGGAGCATGGTAACAGCATCACACTTTGGACTCCCCATCTGCCTTTGCCATGCCGCCTCTGTCTGCTGAGTAAAGCACGAGGTTGACAAGACTGTGGTTGCCACAACACCCTTCTGAAAGCAAACTGAGGCTCCGACCACATAGCTGCACTGGGGTTCGAGTGTACTATCATCATACCACTGGCTAAAGACACACAGCTTGTGAGGACCGTAGAGGAGACAAGAGTGCACTAGGGCTTTCTCTCTCTTGCATGCATGCATGCATGCATGCATGCATGCATGCATGCACAGCGTTGCTCTCTCTCTCTCTCTCTATTTCTTTCGTCAGGGTTGTGGGCAGGGCTCTTTGTCGCTCTCGCTTTCTCTCTTTTCTTTCGGCAGGGTTGTGGGCCAGGGGGAAATCCCCCTAACCCGCGCGCTGTCGCGCCCCCAACCGCTTTCTCTCTCTCTCTCTCTCTCTCTCTCTCTCTCTCTCTACTCTCTCTACGAGGCAAGAGCTCCAGGGTGGTCCAACCCTGAAGCCCGCGCGCGAGCGCGCACCCGCGGTCCATCGGGTGTCTGACTCTCCCCCAGTGGGTGTTCCCACGAGGGGCTCGGCTATACAAGGAAGCAAAGAAAAGTTCCCCAGAGGTGTGCTCACAGGCAAAGGGGGCGCAACTACCAGCAAAACAGCAAACCAAGTAAGGCTCCGGCCAAATGAATACGAGCCTACGTCCCCCCCCTTCGCCCCCCCTCCAGGTTGAATGGCAGGGCAGAAGGAAAAACATGCATTGTTCTCCCACAGCTTGTGTGTATGCGAATTTGCGTCTTCTGGTTCCCCGAATTTGGAGATCACTGACTACATCTTGAGCTACAAGGTGAGTTAAAAAGAAGCGAGGATTACGGGCACTGTGTCCCCTTGTACAAGTTGAACGGAGGGTGGCTGGCGAGCCCAAAAAAGTTCACACCTAAAACTCAAACTCCCCCTCAGACAGTACTCGGTCTTTTTGCAAAGCTGCCGCGGTTGCCATCGAGCTCCCCCGGAAACGAGACAAAATTGCATCGAGGAGATATGTTTCTCCCCCTTTCGCTCACCCATCAGCTTCGCTCTTTTCTCGCACGACTTTTTGCCATGTGTGCTTGGACAAGTTGCACACTTCTCCATGCCGCATTTGGGGTCAGCTGTGCTCTCCCCCTTGGGCTGTCCTGGCCTCTGGGATGGCTTTGGTGCCTCGGCAGCGGGTCCCCCGCAGGTTCACAGAGGCTTTTGTGCCAGCACTCCAGCACTTTCTCCTCGATCCGATGGGCGGCCTGCTTCCCCCCACGGCCATGAGTGAGCACTGGCGGATGGTTGTAGATTCTCCTCTTCTGTGCTTCCCCCCCCAGTCTGGAGGAATATCACCGTCGAGCTGCTCCCCTTTGTCATGGCCCAGAACGTCTCCATGTTCCTTTGTCTCAAGCTCTCCTACTGGCAGGTTCGCTGGCTTGTCCTCCCCCGGTACAGCCCGAGCGGCGACTCCCCCGGGTAGTGGTTGGTAACGAGGCTGCCTTGGTGTTGTGGTTGTCGTCGACGAGCTGGTCAGGCGCAAATCTGCCTGGTGCTGCTTTTTCCTCCGGCTCTTTCGGATCTTCTTTCGGATTTTCCGAACTTGGCCAAGCACTGCCTTATCTTGTGAGGAAAACGGGCTGTGTAGACACGAGCTTCCTCCGCGACTTTCGGCAAGTATTTGTCTACCAAGCGGATGTAGCGGTCCACTTTGTCCCCCAGTCGGCTCCGCGCAGGCGTCTGGCGTGGTAGGCTTCGAAAGACTTGGCGTCCTTTTTTGATAGAGGCTTCCCCGTTGAAAGGTCGAGGTATCGGCCGGTATCATGATCTTTCCCCCGGCCTATCCAAGTGTCAAGGCTTTCAGGTTCGAAGAGCAGGATCCTCCCCCCACGGGTCTCAAACTGTGTCATCTCTGCAAGTGGTCGCGACGAAGGTGGCCTAAAAGCCGCGGTGTCCCCTCTTGCAGGAGGTGGTGCTTCCTGTTGTGGGTCCCCCTGCACAGGGCGGCTGCGCTGAGGTCCATTTCCTTTTGCCGTTGACCCATGCAGGCGACACTGTGGATCTGACCGTTCATGTGACTTTCTGAAGCCAGTGGTACAGATGCCTTCCCCGAGTCTGCACAGCTTGCATTGCTTGTCCATCCCCCCTTTATGTAGTTTGAACTTCACGATGTCGCCCTTCCTGTCCAAGCCACGGACATTAACTGGATGGTGTCCCCCGTCCAGCGTAGAGGTTCGAACTGGTCACCGTGGCCGCGGTCTCGAGAAGGTCGTTGGTGGAGAAGTGTTCCTCCCCCTCGGATGGGGAGTCCAAGAAGAAGGTCTTGCAGCGTAAAACTCCCCTCCAAGGATCTAGTTGTGCGATCTTGATTATTGCTCACCTCTAAGGTCCTGCAAGGGCCACTGAAGCCAGGTGGCAGCGGTTATGAGGCTCAAGCCTTCCCCCGCTCGATGGAACGTCCACCCAATGGGGATGCTGGGGACAACCAGCAACCCCAGATGGCCGTCCTCGAGCGCCCCCCCGAAGGGAAGCGGCAGGTCGACTTGAGCCAAAATGGCTACCTCTCTCTCTCTCTCTCTTCCACACAGACAAAGGAAGGGGCGCTCCCCTCCCTCTCTCTCTCTCTCTCTCTCTCTACCAGGCTGGAGAGACTAGGTGCGTCCAGACCTAGCCCTCTCTCTCTCTCTCTCTCTACAAGGACACAGGGCGGTCGAGCCCTGCGCCCGCAGTTCCCGCGTGTCTTTGCCCCCCCTATGGATTGTCTCCACAGAGGGCTCGGCTATACAAGGGAATAGTGTGAACACTCCCCCCACGGAGAGTTCCGCACAACACATAGTCAAAGCTGGACGTCCCCTGTGTAGTTCATCATTTGGGCTACAGCCGTAAAGTATAAGATAACTCTCTCTCTCCGCGCGATGCAAACCTCCTTAAATCCTCATGTCGCATCATGTTGCCAATGCCCTCGGGCCGCTACGTCTGACTTGCTTCCTTCATACAGAGACGCTGCGCAAAGTACAAAAACAGTTTGGCGATGGTGATCAATGGTGAAGCTGGTGGCGCCTCTGGGATCTCCAAGGTCTGCCTCCATTCCACACGCCTGTGCTTGCGTTCTGAAAGCTCGAAGGACTGGAAAGCTACGCCTCTTCACTGTTGCAATTTTAAATTCTTGCATCCAACACAACTTGGCTCCTCACCACTCAGACTCCCACAGCTTCGTGTATGCCTGGAGGCTATGGCCGGTTGAAGTTGAACTGGGGGTTGAAGGCGGATGATATCTGCGGGCTTTGAAGCCTTGAGCAGCTCCTTGCAGTGTGGCTTGGGGCTGCCTCATCTGGAAGCAGCTTAAGCGCGTGGTTCGCAAAGCTGCCATCTGCGAGTGCTTAGCCACACACTGAGAAAGCGAGCGAGGTTCTGCCTGTCAACCTGAGACTGCACATGCAATACAGCTGATGCCTAACGACGTGACGGCTTCTGGGCAAGGTACCAAAGCGCAGTGGGCCGCCTGCAAATAGGCCCAAGCCTTGAGATCAGGTCAAACACCATCACAGCTCGCAGCTTGCACATGCGGTCCGCCCATGGTCGTGCCCTGGCCACGCCTTCTGCTCCACGGTCAGATCCAAATCAGGGGAGGGCTCTGGCCTTTGAGTCAGAATTGCTTTGTGATGCAGGGCGCTATATAGAGGGTAACAGACAAAGCTGCCGACAACGAGATGTCAACTGCCAGTTTCTCGACCTGGCTTGGAGCGTGACTATTACACTTGTTGCAGCAGTCGTCGCTCATCGGATGCACTCCTCCGTGCATTGAATAAATGCTTTCCGAGTCTGCAGCTACCTAATTGCTGGCAAGTCTCCATTAGAACCGAGAAGAAAAACCAGATGAAAGATGCGGAGAAGTGGCTTCGGAATTTGTTCACATTGTTGCAGTTGCGTGCTGCTTTTTCTGAAGGTTGGCTCCGCAACTTTCCAATGCGCCTTGGTTACTAGTGAGACCTCCTGATTATACAACCCCCCAAACAACCTGGAATCCGGAATAGTGTTGGGGTGTTTTTTGTCTGAAGTTGCGGAGTTGTTTGGGGGGGGTTGAACCGGGGGGGGGGGGGGGGTCGAACTTGTTTGCGGGCGGTAATGGTGCAGTAGTATAGTAGCTAGTATCACAGTAGTAGTACAGTAGTACAGTAGTTGTAAAGTACTGCACAACAGTAGTACAATAGTGGTACAGTAGTCGTACAGTAGTACAGTAGTAGTACAGTAGTGGTGCAGTCGTGGTACAGTAGTAGTAGTAGTAGTAGTAGTAGTACAGTAGTATAGCAGTAGTAATTACTGTAGTAGTACAGTTCCTCGCCCGCCTTCAGCTTTGTCTCTCCTCTTCCAGGGCGTCGTAGTAGCAGCGTCTGTTTCCCCTAAACCTCTAAGAATAATAAAGGCCGGACGGGATTTTAGCACTATTGACGGGACTAAATCATCTGTATTATTCTGTGCTCTATTGAGGGGGCGTTTTATTATTTTGTGCAGGGCCGAGTTTCGCTTTAATAATCACGAGCTGACATTACGCAGGGTGGGGGCTGAGGTGGAGGGGACGGCTTGTCGTCTGAACCCATGCACACCTAAAGACATCCGACAACAAAGCGTCACGCATCCTCCTCGGTTGCGAAAATCAGAAGTGGAGTCACAGAAAATTTATGCAAGCTTTGAAAGGCTTGGTTTCACCTGGCATGTCTGCAGGGCGGTAGCGGGGTTTGTCAAAACACATAACACTGTGTTGAATGGATGCTGTTCCTCGGGCGTCAGTGGATCATGTGGTCCATGAGCTGTGACGTGTTCCGCATATGTAAGCCCTGCAAAGGTTGTAAGGCTAAGCATGCGAAGCTATGCAGGCAACAACCCCTTCCGACAGATGGCCGAGGAACTCTGGAAGAGTCTTTGATTCGCTGACAGAAGACCAGGAGCAGCTGATTGATGATTGAGGACCTAGAGGAGAAGTCGGCTCGACTTCGTCTACTGCTAGCAGAAGAAGCCCCGTTGGAGGGGTGTCGCTGTGCTGGAGCGCATACGGCCGATGAGGTTGAGAACGTGCGAGGCTTGCTGGAGGATATGATGGACTACCTGACCACGAACAAGCGAGCTCTGCGACAAGAACAGCTGCTTCGGTGTCTTCGTGTGGCGGCAATGGCTCAGGAGGAGATTGACTACGAGCGGTTGTTGGAGGAGCTCGAAGGCGATCTGGAGGTGGTTCACACGGTCTCAGTGGAGCTAGTTCGTGCGGCCCTGTCAGCTGGCTTTTGGATGGTCCCTTGAAGGCGATGCCGCTCTCCCGGGCGCGTGACTTGGAACGCCAGGGCAAGCTGAAAATAGTGCCGTCGAAGGCTGTGCGTACTTTGAAGCCTCCGACCAACAAGGGTAACAAGGCAAGGCCATTGGTCTTCTGCGGGAACTTTGCGGTTCGAGATGATGTGGCCTACGATTTGTACGCTGGCGGAGCATCCGCCGAAACATTATATTATGAGGATTGCCCTGACCATAGCAGCTGACCGGCAATGGACTGGAGTGACTTCGGACATCACGGTAGCTTCCCTCTTGGCAACGTGGCCCAAGGAGCTAGCAAGGTACGCCATCGTGCCACCCCGCATGCTACTGGATGTCGGCTTTATTTCAGCAGATGAAGTTTGGGAAGTGCTCGAAGGGTTCAGGGAACCGCTAGCTATATGGAGCAAGTGCTGCTCGAAGAGAGTGTCTTCGGCGAAGATTCCATGGCGTGGAAGGACGATCATCCTCAAGCCCAGTAAAGCCGATCCGGACCTATGGCTCGCCTATGACAGCGAGAACAACCGCCGCACTACTAGCTCAGACGCCAAAACTGGACGACTCTTTTCTTCGTCGTGCGGATGGTAGCGCTGCAAGCGCCGTTCGGCTTGCAGGATCTGATCCTACGGCCGGCGCCGGGTGCACATATCAGCACCGGCCCGCCGAGGATCGACCGCCGCCGATCCCTTTAAGGGTGGCGTGGGTGGGAGAAAAGCTGAAGGCGTTGTACGCCTCGAGCCAGAGTGCTTCAGGCAGCTACGCCGTTTGCGGTTGTTACTGCGCACATAAATGTGCTACACGACAACCTACGTGCACAGGGAAGCCTACTGGGCGCGTCACTACGTATGTGGATGATCTGCTGTACTTGGCAGAAGAGTCGCTGGTCAAGGCAATCCATGAATGGGTGGAGTTAAAATGGCCGTGCAGCGCTTTAGAATGGGCTCGAGAACCTCAAGGAGGAGCTACTGAGAGGACATAAAGGACATGGTATGGATGATTCTGTGGGAACCCGACTTGCATGCCCTGAGGAATGGCTTCATGAAGGTGAGCTGCAAGATGATACCGTTCCTGTGGCGTTCATGGCGTCCCAGGTGAGCAAGCAGCCAAATCGAGTGGCCCAAATTGGGAGAAGAATCCTGTCCTACCTGAAGGCCACTCAGTCGCTCAAGCTCGTGATGGGCGTGGATGCCACGAATTCGGTGGACCCCTCCGTCATCCTCAGGAGCTACTCGGACACGAGTTTCTCTTCTTACGGGGAAAAGTCGTATGGAGCCAGTGTGGTGAGGTATCATGGAACTTCTCCAAGCAAGCGTTTGTGACGCTTCCGGATATGGGGGCAGAGCTGTGAATGCAGTGGTCGTCATGGAAAGTGTTGTGAGCATTCTGGATGAGATTTTGGGATGCCGTGCGAACCGAAACCTACGAGTGGACATTTCGTCGGCTTTGTCCATGATTCAAAGTGGTCGGGGAAGCTGGAGAACTCGCCACCTCAAGGTCAGGAGTGCCAAGATTAGGGACCTAGTGGAAAGTGGAGGGTTCACCGGTGATCTGCAGGTGGCGGACTTGGCGACGAAGATGCACTCCAAGATGAGGCTGTGGAAGCTCTTGAGTTTGTGGGGGTTCAAAAACCTTCTGCACGAGGCCGTGCAAGCTTTGAGCACGAAGGGTGCCTATATGATCCTGTATGGCTGTGCTGGTTCTGGCTTGGATGGTTGCCCCTGCAAGAGCGAGTGAAACCGCGGCTCCACAGGGACGACTTCAAGCAGTTGGCATCGATGAGCTGGTCCTGGTGTGTGTGTGTGTGTGGCAGCAGTTGCTATTTGGGGGGTGATAAAGGGAGTTTGCAGGTACCTTGCTGGGTTGATGAAGGAATCGAGAAAGCAAAGAAGCTACGGAAGCTTCGTGATGCAGTGAAGGCAGCGTCTGAGGAGGAGGTCGATCGTGCCTTTCTGACACGGCAGCATTTTGATGATGAACCGATTTCGAGCTGATGCCCGAGAAGGCCTACTGCAAGACGAATTCCTCTAGGTCTAAGCTGCATGTGGACCCTCACTGCCATGGCTTACGAAACTCTGGAGATGTGTTTGCAGTCGAGTACTGCACCCACTGCCAGCGTCATGTGCCACTGTACATGCGAAGGAGTCGATCCTTGCAGCCTACCAGGTCGTTCTAGTGGAACCTCCCGTGTACGTGGAAAGCCAATGAGTGCACGCAATAAGCTTGTGGAGCAACCTAGCACAACGACCTTTCTTTTGGATGCCTGTAGAGTGATTGGCGTGCGAGGCGAGTGTTGAATGGATGCTGTTCCTCAGTGGATCATGTGGTCCATGAACTGTGAGATGTTCCGCATATGTAAGCTCTGCAAGGGTTGTACGGCTCGGCTAAGCATGCGAAGCATATGCAGGCCACAACGCGCAGAAGCCGTTAAGCAATTTGGTTGTGTGCGGAAAAATCAATTCGATCTCTCGTGAGCGTGCCATGGTTGTGAAGTGATACGGAGAAGATTAACATGGCCGAGAACTCTGCTGTAAGCCCTGAGACACGACCTCAACCCCCCCCCCCAAGAGCAAAATACTGGTACAGTGTCTTGATACCATCATAAATAGTATTGAGAGTGTCTGTACTACTGCCACAGCGCGTGGAGCAAGGCTTTGCTTGACTTAGCGCAGGAACGAGGTTTGGAGGGGAGGATTGCCGACGGCCCGCATGCACAATTCCAGCGAAAGGATCTAGCGATGAAAAGGCAAACGACATCCTCCTGAATTGTCAGGCCCTAGAATGTTATATGGTTTGGACGGACCTGGCATGTCGAAGGGGTTTGCTGTCATGACGTACGACTTTTGCCTACCTATAAGTTTCGTTAAGATGTGATGACCATGTTTTTCGAAGAAGTACATCGGCCAAGGAAAGGCACTGAAAGCCAAGACCCAGGAGCCGATAAGTCAGAAATCCAAATCCAAGGGGCAACCTGGTCGGAAAGCGGCAAAGCCAAGAAGCCACAAAGCCTGTAAGCGATCTGTGTCAAGAAGTGGATGCAAGAGCCCGGCGGGAAGCCACAGCAGCCACAACACCCAAATTAAACTCCAAGGAGTCAGACAATAAACTGCAAAAATGACAATGTGAAAGACAGGATCTGTGCTGAGAGCGCTGCTGCTATTCTTTGTCGGGTGCCTTCAGTGTTGCTGCGCGCACGCACCTGGGGCAAGCGACGGGTCTGGGCTCTGTGCAAGTCCTCCGCTGCTCCAAGAAGCACACGTCCGCACCATCTACTTCCATCATCTTGCCCGTTGCCATGGATTTGAAATGGACCTTGCAACAACATCTGGAAGTCTTCAATATCTTTCTTGCTTCCAGGCCATAGTCAGGACCGAAGAGAATGAAGAGCTTAATGAGCTAATGGCAACCGAAATAAGTACTATAGCTTGGGGCCAGCATCATGTTCTCTAAGGTACCGGCTGATGTTCCAGACAGTACTGCTGCAGGTGAAGAAGTCTTTGCCTATGTAGACGCGATCACAACCAGCTTGTCCACTTGACGTGCTGAGTCTGTGGCCACGAAACGCATAGAGCTATCCGATCCTCCTTCGCCTTTGGCAACTTTTCGTGTATCTTCATCGGATGGTACACAGCCGCGCAGCCCGGCAACTCGAGTATGTATTGTTGAATTGAGATAGAGGATCACAAAGTCATGTGTGTTCTTACATCGAGCAGGTCTCGGCCTTTCTGCATCAGCCCCACATCACCCGATGGCAATACGCCAAGCCTCTCAAGCTTGTTCGCAAGTAGCGAAGGTTGAGACTTGAATTTGAATGCAGACGCTGTCACAGAGGCTAGGGTGAATGCCAAAGCAATCGTCCATCTGTGGAGTCCAGCTTGAAGCCCACTCGGCCTCGAGAATCTTGCAGGGAATGCAAAGCAGGCTGACATTTCACAGTGTGTTCTCAAGCTCAAGGCAATCATTCTTCAAAGCGGGACCCTTGAACTCAACGACCTCGATAGAGCAGTACTTCCCGTGCTAGATCATACAGACATGGTGCCTAGAGGCGGAATCTCGGACCTTTGCAAACGCCGCGGCTTGCGCTCGATCGGCTGCGTTGCACAGCACCTGCGTGCCTCGCTGCATGGAGCCCTGTGTCGTGTCTTGTGGTTCGCTTATCGAAGTCTGATAGCTCAGTCATCTCAGTAGCTGGCCATCTTTCACAGCCATCCTGCAACTGGAGTGCGAGCCATACCGGACATTTTGTCCCTGCACATGGCCTATGGAACTGACACAGGACGATAATGCAAGCCATACGAGCATGGCAATTTGACACTGACATGACAAGCAGTGTCTCCATCGACCGGTATGGCCACGAAGATAAACCTCAGACTCATCCGGAACGACATCTTTTGTGCGCGCACGTGTACTTGCGAGAGGGAGTCGGCAGGGGCGCAATCTTGAACCGGTGAAACTGTGAATTTGCGTTTCTTTCTGTAGGGCCGCACGGGATGTAGCAATCAATTTTGCTCGGGTGCGGGCGGCATTACAGTCTGTACTGTAGCGAATCCCCGTACAGGTGCACCTGTGTACCGGGACAAATCATGTTAGACAACAACCCTTCCTCTGCTAGGTCTCCTCAATGTGCTGGGTTTCGGCCGGAATTGTTTTTTACGTTTTCCTTTCTGCTCCTTTATTCAAGAAATGGACTTGGTTTCTGCTCTATCCTGGTCAAGAACCCCACTGTGATTTGAGAGAGGATGAACATGGTTTTTGGTAGCTTGGCGGTGTGCAAACAAGTTTTGGTGTTTATGAAACAAGTGTCACGGGGATCGAAACCTCAGTCGCGTGAGAACAAATATCAAAAAAATGTACTAAAATGGGTTTTTCTTTTTTTTAACAGGTATCAAGAGGTATCGCCTATTGCTAAGGCAATCCGACGACTCTACTCCTACTCCGAACTACTGCTACTGCCTATTCTTCTTCTGCTTCTGCTACTGTACTACTTCTACAACTGTTGTACTACAACAGTACGGTCTGTACGATCGTACCACTGCACTACTGCACCACATTGTACCGCTGTACTCTTCTGCCCTATATCACTACTGTACTATGAAGTACAAAGAACTCATCTCCCTTTACAACCCTGCGGAATGCACCACCTCCACACCACTCGAGAGTTTAGAGAGCACATCTCCCTCTGCAGCCGGGTCTTGCTTGTCACCCCCAACCAATCAGGGGCGTCCGTGGCGGAGCTTCTTCAGGGCGCCGGAGGTTTGTCGGGGCAGGGACCGCCCAAGTCGCAGTGCCAAGTTAGACTTGGACCCTGTAGACACGTGCAGAGATATGCATGACAGAGAGGCAGAGAGAAAGGAGAAAGAAAGATTCGCCGACCCAGCTTTGCGTGAGGCGGCACCTCGATGACTCGATGAGCTGTGCATGTTCAGTTGGTCGCAGTTTGCGCGAAGACCTGCTTGCGTCTGCTTGTGTGCTTCTTTCCACACCTTTCGCCCAGCCGCATTCCTTCGAATTCGCGAGCCCCGCCGCTCAGCCGTGCGTCGTGTGCATGGCATATCACCATATGCCGTGCTGGTAAGCTCGCTGCCGTGTCTTGTGGCTTGATCTGGCCACTCAGACCCACGCTGTCCAGAACCTCCTGGCAAGGATTCGAGCACGATCGCAGCCAAGCAGAACCATTCAAGACATCATTGTGCCCAAAATGCATGTGGCTACGACAAACGACCACCTGCAGCATGTCTCCTCTTTGTGGTTGTCCTTTGTGGCCAACATTTCCAGTATCTCGAACAGCGTCCATCTGTCCCCCTCCTGCACATGCAGTAAAGGTCGCATGGAAGTGCTTGGCAATGTGGCACTGGGTTCTCACTGCACTCTCACTACCGTACGTATGGCAGGGTGACGCGGCGTGTGATGCAAACCATGCGAACACGTGGATCGTGCACAAGGGGCAGAATCGGGTGAAACAGATGCGAACCTCGGTGCCGAAGCCGGCCGATCTCTCCATCCTGGTCCTGAGAGCTGGGGTACTGATTGCCGTGAGTGTTCTTCACGGCCGCCGTTTTTGAGTTTGAGTTTCGTGAGGCTCAAACAACAAACTTTTCTCTCTCCGAGCAGCCTGAGCCAGGCGTCGTGGCCTCCCTCCTCGGCAGCCTACGCAAGAAATAGCAAGAATACAGAGCCGTGCAGTACAACAAAACACACAATGAAGAAATCAACGCTTTGATGCCAAGGTCACGCACCTGTCCGGATCGATCCGGTGCCTGGATGCGGGGTGTCGGCTGCAACTTCTGCAGGCGGCAGTAGCAGTGCCCAAAGCCTCGGAGACCTCGTCCACGACAGTGCTTGTGTCGGCCTCTTCTGCAGACCTCTGCGTTGCCGTGGTGCATTTCCTTTTCCTATAAAGCTCGCACTTTGTCATACTGTGGTCACGACCACGGTGGCGTCGGCTCCTGCTAAAGAAAAGATCGGCAAAGATCTGGCTCACACTCTTAATGTCGTCCTCACTGCGTCCACTCTCACCTGCGACTGTCTGCAATCACACTGGCCGATTATGCGACTGCTTTCGTGCTGGAGGCTGGGGCATGCAAAATGCGTGCAAGACCTGCTATACGACTTTCGGATCAAGTGCCTGAAAACGTTGGAATTGCTCGACGCTCTTGGAGACTGAGCTTCTCCGACGACCATCCGGCATTACAGCAGTCCCAAAAAAAACGGGCCGGCCTCCGGCAGCGCTCTCCTCGGCAGGAAAGGGGGGCATGAGCCAAGCCCAGAAGGCCGCTGGTACGCAACTGAATTTGGCAGAGGCCTGAACTGTTTTTGCCTCTGCATCCTTGTGTTCCTTTTTTTCCTGCATCGACATCGCAACCTTTGGCAATTCTCTCCTGGTCACGCCGGCATAGCCTGGCCTTTTCTCCAGAAGTGCCTTTGGACCTGTCCTTTTTCTTCTTCTTCGGCTTTGCATCCCTTAGCACCACGAGACTGCCAGGTTCCCATTTTTGTACCGTTCATACCTTGCGCAGAAGCTGCGGGCTTCGCTTTGCTTCCCAAGCAGAAAGCTGGAAAGCTACCCCTAAATGTGAAAGCTCGTAAGATGAGCCCTAAGCAGGGTTTTGCAGGCTCAGAAGCACTGCAGGATGAGACTCGGTTCCTCTAGCGTGCCCATGCGTGCCCTTGCCGGTTCGGATACCTCACTGGCAATTTACAAATTTCATGGTGGATGCGCCGGCGGTCTGCTGTGGCTAGAATCTGCTGCTTTGTGTCGGGTGCTCTGGCTCCAAGGCCGAGGCAGGAGGCCGTCTGCAGCCAAATCCGAAGACTGGGACTGTGCTGAGGACGATCGCGGCTTAGTTCAGGCGATTCCACAAAGGCAGGCTCCAAGCATCCCAAGGTTCAGACTCTGCGCTGCTCCTTCGAGCCAGCGCTCCGCGACGGCCTTTCTTGAGGCTAGAGAGGCCACATCCCGACATTGCGTCGCTACGTGGGCCCAGACGTGGTCGAAGCCGAGGATGGGCGCGACTTGGCTGCTGTGCTTGGCTTCGCTTGCCTGACGCGAAATGCTGACGTGCAAGTCGGTGTCAGTGCTGCAGTGGGCAAAATAACTAAGGTGCCAGCAGAACAGGAGCACCACTGACATCAAGCCATGCGACACTACCTGAGTCGGCCGCGACAAGGTGGTTAATAAGCGGCTGAGATCGAGGTCTCTTGACTGTATGTGATGGTCTAGACTGCTCCATGCTGAAGCTTGTCGAACATGCGTGCCCTAATCGGAGGAAAGACAGGTCCTTTATGATTCATGCGGGACTCGCCTGCGCCCACAGCAGGACCGCTGTCGACCCTGCATCCAACACCAATGCACTTTGCCGAATGCAGCTGACGGCAGCTGAACACTCGTCATTGTGAGACTGCTTTGTCGCAACTCGGCATGATCAGGCGAGGATTTCGGGCTGGACTCGAAATTCAGGGCTCCGCTTTTGAAGCAGCCGTCACCACTGCAACCATGCTCAAATCTTGTCGGCTTGGCGTCGCTGTCGTGCGAGATCGCGGCATCCACCCTGACCATCCCAGCGTGGGCCTTGGTAAAATTGCTAGGCATCAGTCTCCTTCTGCACGTCTACACTCACGCAGCATCTGGAACAGTTCGTAGGCCGACGACGCCGAACTGGCTCTTTGACCAGTGAGGTTTCAAACAAACAAATAGCAACCCATAACACTACCTAGTAAACACATGACGCAAGTCTGCACACGAAAGTGCTGAAGCCCATCGGTTTGCAGCAGGTTGACGCTTTTTCAACGGCGACTGAACGATCAAGATGCATGGCGAGTGGCCCATCGCCAGCGACAGTGGCACGCGAGCCAGCCTGTCGCACCCACCCAACATCGCATGAGGAGTACATTGAACAAATTTGCCTCTGCCCGGAGTGCTGCAGCCTGTGACAGGAACAAAGTCGATCCAGGGATGTGCAATTTTTCTTGCTGAACTTGGCCAGGGACGAGTGTGCCGTTCCGCATGGTGGGTGCAAAGCAGTCCCACCTCAGTCAGTGCCATGACAGCTTGCAGTAGGTCTATAGTAGGTCGACCAACTCGCTTGTCACGATGTCGGCTTGGGGTGCTGCAGCACAAGCTTTGCTATAGCCTGATCTCACGTGGAAACACACAGGCCGCTGTGTTCGCTTGCTTCGCCACAAATAGCAAACGGGGAGCTGGCCCCCAAAACAACTGCCGGTGATGCCATGTTTCCTGCAGGAACCGTGCTTCCCGACCTGCAGGTACGCAACCCATCAAGACTCTCTGCGGCAGTATACAAGCTTACTTCAAACTGCAGCAAACGCAGGCAAAGGGCACAGAGCACTGGTCGAGAAACGCGAGGCCTGAGAACTTGGCTTTCGAAATGCACTTCCGCATCTTCCGCCACGATCCGGATTGCTCAGCCCGCAACTGGACGATGCATCGCCCCCTGTCTGCCACCTTAGACACAACCACAGCGCAGAGATGAAACATCAACACTTCACCGTCGCGACATTGGCGACTCCTAGCTGCCCGTTAAGTGTCGAGCAAGCTTCCGGCATCATTCCCAGTCAAGTCGGTGCGCCCAACGAGAAGCGATCCCGACCTCGCAAAGGGATCATCGATCCGTGCATTGGCACGGGATCTGCCGAGCTCTGAGCAACCCCAGCGCTTGTTTCAAGTGACGGCTGATGACGGCTGGTCAGAAAGCATAGCATTGCTCGGCCCCTAGACCTGCTCTATCCTCATAGAGGTGGAACCGCACTTGTGTGCCCGAGGACAGCGCTTCCCCGTTCAACACATCTTGTGAATGTACATAAAGCTGCCCTTTGTGGGCATACGCCTTTGGATGATTGACTGCATGCTCGGGCTCTATCCAGCCCACCTGACCCTTCCAGAACACCACTTTGCCAGTAAGAGGTTCTGCACTGATGCGAGTTCGTGGCAAGTATGGGCCAGAGGTAGTCCAGCGCGGACTTTGACCCGTTTCCATGGTTGGTGCGGGGGCATTGGGAGGTACCACCTGAACTGCAGCTACCAAGTCAAAGACATGCTTCTCGGCGCGGATGATGCTTTGCAGCTCGCCCTCAATAATGCAGGGACGTTGGCCTCGGACTTCCTCTCGCAGCAGCTGGATCTTTGCATTGGATTGCTTGCGGATTTGCTTGAGTACCCAGCCCTGCTTACCAATGACCATTCCTGCAGCTTCTGCGCGAACGAAAAGAACAACAGCAGTCTCCGTTGTGGGCTCTTTGCCCTCTGCGCGCAGTGCGTCCATCAAACGCCCGTGCACCAACTCTTGCACAATTACACACTGGTTATAGGTGCCGAATATCACGATGCGGTGATGTCCAATGATGCGGTGCTGTCCCACCGTCTTCCGGGAAATCATACGTACCTGACACCCGAGGGTCGAGGAGATCTGCTTCAGCTGCGGGCCGCTCTTGCCCATAATCGTGCCCGCAAGCCGGTCAGGCACCACCAAATGCAGCTGCATCACTGCTGGGTCAGAGCTCGGTGGTGAGACTTCGCCTGTCGTTATCATCGAGATGGATCGCTTTGGGACAATCTGGAGGTTCTGTGGCACATCAACGCGCGGAGGAACTATGACTGGACTCACCGGACCCTGCTCTGTGGGCGGTGGTGGCTCTGGCACAACAGCTCCAGGTTCAGCCTTCGCTGTGTGGCCCACGCTCGATTCATTGGGAACTGTCTCTGCAGGTGACTCCGTGGGTTTCTTGGCGGGCACGCTCGCCACCTGGCCGACCTGTCCTGTGAGAGACGGCTGGGGTGCAATCGGCCGCATGGAGGGTGAGGCGCTTACAGATCGAGTCCGCTTGGGTTTGTCCGACTTCTCGGCTTCATCCGGAGACTCCACTTCGTAACATAGCCATTCGTGGCGACTCAAAGTTGCCAGGTCCGTTCGCTGACGTGGCTCCAGCTGCAGAAGTCCAAGCACCACGGACTTTGAGGTGTCACTGATCTTCAGCTTGCCAACTATCATCTGTAATTCTTCTTGCTTAAAAGGAATCTTTGAAAAGGGGAAATGCCCCGCTAGCAGGACAAAAAGCAGTACACCCAAGCACCAAAGGTCGGAACTGAAGTCGTGCGAATCCTCCCTGAGAACCTCAGGAGCTGTGTACGGCCGTGTGCCAACCGTGGATCGAGCTTCGCTGAAGCCAGCTCCTATTGCCTTCCAGGGGAACATCACTACACAGTGCGGCAAAATGTAAACTCTGGACTTGGTCTAACCGAACGCCTACAAGTCAGTCGCCAAAATCCACAGGACGCCAATCGCAGGCCACTTAAATTGACACACGGATCAGGTCTTCATTTCGCACCTAACGAGTCAACCGGATTCATAAGTCATGGACCTGTCATGGGAATTGGGCATCCTAGCATTTTCGTTCTGCTCTTGTCTGCAAACATTCTCCGAGTGTCGTCGCCCTGCCTTGGAAAGGCCAAAGTCTGTAATCTTCACAGTGTAGAGAATCAGCGGACGTTCACGGCGCTCCCCATGCACTAGAACGTTCTCGAGCTTCATGTCCCGGTGGATGACACCCTGTCCTCACCGAAAAGTAGATAAGCTCGCAACTCGCTGCCAACGCATGCCAACGCTCCAATTAAGATGTGAGGCTCGGGATTGATATGTCGTGCTTCAATGTTCATCATCTGGTGGCTCTACGTGGGTGTTGTCGTCACTGCGGACTCGACCTCTTGGCTATAGTTCTAGCTTCCTGCAAGTAACCAGAAACAATCCACGCCATGCTGCGGACCTGCGTTGCGGAATTGCTGCCTGAACCTGCAAGTGCATCCGCGTGCGCTTGGGCTCCATCAAATCAGGATGACCCCGCATCACCGGCCAATCGTGCCACCATGCGGAGAGGGGAGGGGTGGCCAGGCTGTGCGCTTCACGAGACCGCGCTAGACGACAACAACAACAACAAGAACAAGAACAAGGACAACAAGGTATGTACGCCATTCGCCGCCCTAGAAGGTTGTACAAGCTTTGAGACACATCCCAACCTCAAGTGCGAAGCACCAGAAGCCTCAACCACAATCTAAATGCCCTGAGATGCCATGGGAAGCCTCGAACTGTAGCATGCCTACACGTGAAAGCAAGTTTTGAGACGTCATAGATGCATCTGTATGTGCACGTGTTTGTATATACATGCAGCATATGTGTCTGTACATATGGCTTGCAAACAGGCTGGCCGCAAGTTTTTGGCCAAAGTCTACAACAAACTGGAAACGAATGTGCATTCTGGCCTGGACAAAGCCTCTGGCAAGAGTCTGGAGAAAGAAACTCGAAGCACAGGACTGCTGGAACTGGCATGTCAGGCCCAAGCTGCAGCAATTCCAACACCTTTGTGAAAGCAAATTCTCTGTTAAGGATTTTTGGTGCCATGCAGATGACATCCTGGGAAGGCACTTAGCGCAGCTCTTCCTTCGCAGAGGTGGTGCTGATAATCCTGGCGAAAACTGTGCTCGAGCTTTGGAGAAATGGCAGCAGATTTCGCCATTTCCTGCGGTTGCCAGGCCTTGAAGCAAAATAGTTGCTGCTGCTGCTGCTGCGGCGTGCGCAGGGCTTGAAGTGGTTTGCTAGGCCAAAAGCCTCAACCAGTCGCGACGACTCTGGCATGATCCATTCCCGGCCTCCCCACGCGGCACCGGTCCGCAGGTGCCACACGCGAGGGGAGTCCCGGTAAAGCTCCAGCTTGGGCGACCAAGGGCAACACGTGCCTAACCGGGGTTCTTAAACTGGAACATGAGCGAGGCGTTCTCCAACACGTTCCAGGAGGAAAGCCTCGCGGCAAAGTTCCGAGACCTCCACAGTCCTGAACGGCCGGCTGGAGGATGTGGTTCTTAAACTTGAGGCTGTTCGTGAACCTGTGCTGGAAGTTGACGAAGAAGGCGAAGGCCGCGTACGGACACAAATCCAGGTTCATGACCCTGGCGCTCTGGGGACCACTCTGCCTCAGGCCGAACCGGTCCGTTTTCGTACTTCACGAGCATTTTGTTAATGTCTATCTCCGCCTGCTTCTGCCTCGTCCACCTGGTCCAGGACAGTGCTCACCTTCACCTTCCTTTTGGCCAGGCCCACCCCTGCCGCGGGGCCTGGGCAGGTGCAGCAGCAGCCGTGGGAGGTGTCGGGGCGGTACTGATCGACTCCACCACCGTCAGGCCACGCTGACCAGGCGCCACACGCGGGGGCGCATCAGCGGGAATGTTCCCGGAAGTCCGAAGATTGGGAACACCACCCACGGCAGTATCGAGGAATGCCCACACCGCTGCCTTTAGACCAACCGACTAACCCATGCCAGAGCACTGGCGATGGTGGGAATCCCATTCAACTAAGCCTCTGTAGGCAAGTCAGGTGCAGCCATGGCTCGAGAAAACGGATCTTGTCCTTGCAACTCCCAAGGACCCGAGGGGCCGAAGCCCGACCCCGTTCCTGGGAGCCCCGTCGAGCCACAGCTCGGGAAGGACACAGATCAAGAGAAGGAACCCGGCCTCCAGCAAACACTAGGTTGTTATTATTAGCACCTAATGCATAACAACTACAGAAGCAAAGACAATCACATAAACGGGCAGACAGACAGACACGCAAACGGACAGTCAAACAAGAAACAACAATCAACACAACCAGCAACAACAAGACAGGAAGGACCGAAAAAGATGCCAGGAATAAGACGACTGCCTGTAGCAAGAAAAACCCATTCACCAACATCTAGATTCTAGATTCTAGATCGGCATCGGGGAGGCTACTTCGTCATGTGGGCTGACATTGGGGTGCCAGTGATCAGTTAAACATGCTCGCGTCGCAGCTTCCAGCGAGTGTCACCAAAACCAGCTTAACCATGTGCAATGGCTGATAACTAGTGTATACCTTCTGCAGCTTTCGATCCTTTCGGAAACCATGATCACTGCCAAGACACCATGCAAGAATGCAAGCCCACCTGCCAGCTGCGCCAAGACAAAAGCAGCCTCACGCTCGTGCAGTCTGGGTGGCTCCCTGTTCGTCAGAACCTCGCATCAGCAGAACGTGGCCATGTGATGGACGCGCATTGCAAAAACCACTGCGACTACTCCACATTCCACGTTTGACCATTATCTTGCTGACCCGGCGCAGTGTACAAGTCCCCACCACCGACCAGCTCTAGGACCAAGAGAAACCACTCACCTTCTTCGAAGGTATCCACCAGCCTCGACAACAAACGTGGATCGATTGCAAGAACATGCAGTGCACAACCACCTAATTGCAACGGTCTGTGCCGTCTAGCAGAAATACTAAGATATGTGGTGGCAAGTTGCTGAACAATGTTTGGGTGCGGTGGAAGACGCTTCAGAATCTCAACTTCTCGGCTCAGCTTCTTCTCCTCGCGCTCTGCATTAGGCTGGAGATGAAGCCTTCGCAGGTCCACTGCTTTGACGGCAAAGCCCGCGGCAAAGCCTCCTTCTGTACCCTTCTTGTGGCACACAAAAACTTGGCCAGAGGCGCCTCTGCCAAGTTCGCGACCCCTTCTGTAACCATGAAAATATCGGGGAGGCTCGCCCGCTTTCACCTCCACCAAGTCCTCCTCATCACTGCCACCCGTGACGTCCACCACTTCGGTGACATAGTCGTCACTGTCTGCATGAATGTTTACGATGTCCTCCACCTCCATTTGCCCTGCCCGCCGCGGTGAACATGAGCCGGGGTGCTCTTGAGCCGATGCATGAAGCAAGTTGGCAACGCAACAGCTGCTCGATGATGATAGAAACGAGAAGCCTGGGAGAGTTGTCTGAACATGCATCTAATCTACTTCACTTTGAAGCTGTAGTGTTCTGGACAGCCTTTTGTGGGCTCAGGACCTCAGACCGGCGGTAGCCCCGCCCCGAAATCATCCACCCCGTCGCTGAGCAACCAGCCTGCTGCCTGCAACCACGCCAAAGTGCCCGTTACCTGAGCACTGGCGCATTGCGCCGAAAAAGCTCAGTCGCGCGACAAGGAAAGCCCGGTGGCGGATTGAAACATCCTTCTCTTCGTTGTAAATTTTCTCGAGTCAGAGAATTTGCGAAGTGTGATTGTGATGCAATTCGCAGCAAGCCTTAGTAGCAGGGTGCAAATTATGTGTATATACACACACATACTCTTGTGTAGTCCGAAGGCTTGGCAGGTCCTTGGTCTTGACATGCATCTTTGGCTACACACTGTTCTTCTTGATATTGCTCTGGTGAATCATCCGCGCAGCATGTAAACACTGACATATGCTGCCCTGCAATGCTGAGGTTCGTTGGCTTTTGCATCTGCAGAAAGAGCAAAGGTGCGCTCTTACTGGGGCTTTTGCCTCACATCCAAACGCAGGCAACTAAGGGTCACCAGCCCTCGCTTGTCATCAGGCTTAATAGCTTTTTTCGGCAAGGTCAGAAATCCGATGGCATGCCTCCTTACGAGGCAGAATCCTTGGTGAACCGGCGACTGAGCAGCAGACGACTGATGTCAGACGATTCGGCCAGCAAGGAGGCATTGTCTGCCTGGCTTGTGAATCTTTACATGCTAGATAAGAGCTGGGAGTAGCTCCATTATTCTTGGTTCGCATCGTGTGAACCCAGACTCCAAGATGGATCCTAGAGGGTCCTAGACAAAACTCTCAGCTCCACGCGAGGAAAACACCACCTTGGCGGTTGCTCTTGACCTGGCATCTCACCTTGACACGCTGAGCACGCTGCTGGTTCCGGAAGTCATTGTCTGGAAACACATCGGTGCCAAACCATCGAAGCCGATGCTCCATCTACCAGCAGCAAGCCGTTTCCTGGCAGCATGTGCTGTACGCGCTTGCATGACCGGTCCACCCTCACACCGTTCAGCAATCCGTCATGATCATCTGAGAACCGAGCAACGCAATCTCAACTAAGCCTAGTTACTAAGCTTCTGTCACGTCTGCATTTGCAAGCATCAGTGACACGAGCCTGTCGCTCCCGCAAGAGAGCATCCGATCAGCAACAGCTTGGACTCAGCGCCTCACGAGAGAAAAACTGGCCGGGCAGTCAATCCCATCTCCGGTCAAACGTGGCGGCAGCGCCAGCTGCCCGAATGCAGTGTGTGGGCACCTGCTTCCCCGAGAACTTCAATATGTCCGAGAGCTGAACACTGTCGAAATGAGGATATGTGCTTGGGGCTTTCCTTTCGTTTCAATCATTCGTCGTTTTGTTCTGCTGCCGCGGGGCGGCCTTGCTTTGAAGCAAGACAATGAGGAATTTCATCTGAATGCCTCTGCTTTGAAGTAACCTGCTTTGAAGTAACTAATGGAGACGGCAGAGTTGGCAACGCAATAATGGTAAAAGCAATAGTAATTATAATTATAGTGGCAGTACTGGCGGTGGTGGTGGTGGTGGTGGTGGTGCATGCGGAACTGGCGTCTTGCCCGTGCCTTTGTTCGGAGTATTGGCGTGATTGGTGATTGCACCCTGTAGGTTGGTTGGCAAGCCACACACCCTAAAAGGGGAGATGTGGGTCGGTACTTAAAGCCCCAAACCCTCAAAGGACACGTCGGTTCAGAAATCCCAAACCCCAAAACGGAGATGTTGCCTGGCAAAGACCTAACTGGTCAAGCCCCAGCACCAAATTTACGGTTGATCGCATTTCTCAAACGCCCCGCATTATGCGATGGCTGTGGATCGCATGTCTCAAGGCACATTTCACGTTTATCAAGCCCACCTTTCTGCAAAGCGATGGGGGCCGTTGATCATATTTCCCAAAACTCACTCCCTCATTTCGCGATGGCCGTTGATCATGTTCCTCAAGGTGATGGTTGGTCACACGTCGTAAACTCGATTCCTCATGAGGCGATGCCGGTTCCCTGTCGTTTGGCGTTGGCGGTTGCGATAGCAGGGTTGTCTCTAGCCGCCCCGGGCGATAGCGGTTGATCGCCTGTCTACCGTATGTAATTATGCCATGACACGCTCGTTCGTGTGTGTTTGTGTTTGTCTCTGTGTGTGTGTGTGCGTGTGCGTGTGCGTGTGCGTGTGCATGTGCGCGTGCGCGTGCGCGTGCGCGTGCGCGTGCGCGTGCGCGTGCGCGTGCGCGTGCG
>CAJNJA010035030.1:2494-60577 GCA_905231915.1 Symbiodinium necroappetens
CTACTACTACTACTACTACTAGCCTGGGATCTAGTTCTCCAACACTAGGTCCCAACACCCTAAATCTGAAGGGGAATACATCATGAACAAGCCACGAATGCCCAATGGTGCATCACAAGCCTTACTTACTTTAACAACACCACCACGAAACGCCTAAACGCCAAAAAAAATGCAATCCTTACCTGTCTCTGTCTTAGACTCTTAAACCCAGGAGGCCAAGCCAGAGCCCCACCAAAGAAGGGCTCGGACAAACGTTGTGGAAAGGATGCCCGGACAAAGGGCGGTGGCCCCAAAGGCCTTCTGCCTTCAAAGGTTAGAATAGGGCTTTTTCACACAACGGTTCTCTAGTTACATTATACATATATATATATATTTATTTATGTGTGTATACACATATACGTACATGTATATGTATACTTGTGTATACATTTATACATACTCTCTAACTATATAGTGATTTTAAAGGTTGAATGGCCCAGCCAGGTTAAAGGGTTTGAGGAGATAGGGCTGAGCGTTTTGGGATTTCAGGGTGCCTAGGTCGTACATGACGAGATCCTTCCCCGTACCAGGTCCCCTGGTGTAAGGGGCTAAGGGTCTAGGGAAAATATGAAGCTAGGGGGTTAAGGGTTTAGGGCGATATAAAGCTATGTGCCACAATATAGAGAGCACGTAATGGTAAGGTGTCACGGGAATTCGACCCAGCCCGAAACTGCCAGCTTGGGCACCCTAAGCCCTAAACCCCGATTCTTTCTGTGCTGCACTTGTTATGAAGGTTGCTCCCAGAGTTCGGGTTTCGGGTTCGCAGACTCCTCTCCCGCACCGACAACAAAACTGCTCTGCTGCCCGTATGAAACCCTAAAGCCTACACCACTAAACCGTGCCATGGGAGGGTTAAGCATGCTGGGATCTGGTGAACTGTGCTTTATAAAGCAGGACTGAAATCGAAGGGTGATGCAAAGGTCGGAAAACTTCACCATGTATACTTATAGAATAACCGCAAAACTCTGCTCCAATTATTCAGGCCGCTGCGTTGATGATGATGCTCGCTAATTCGGTCTTCATCTGAGTTCAGGGTTGCTAGATGGGTTTCCAAGTGATTCAAAACTCTCAACCCCTGCATGCATTACCGAGCCAGCTAGCCCAGGCTACAGCAGTACGGGATACAACAATATAGGCACCTTAAATGATTCGAATATGGTTTTTGGACTATAATAAAAAAATACAGTGACTTCAAGACTTTAGGGTTAGAGTTTCGAACAGCTCAATTGTGTCCCCTAGTCCAGCTTTTCCAGCAAGTTAGCAGGGCCAGAGCGATAGTCTTCAATACCACGTACATAGGAACCCCATTGCTCAATTAGGCATCCGAGGCCTTTCAAGTTTCGTCTCTACAATACAATTTGGTGCAGCACACCTAGACGGATCCCGTCGAACCGTCAGCACAAGCAGCCCTGATCACTAATGTATACGGCATGTTGTACTGCTGCTGAGCTTTCCTGCTCCGTGGCTACGCCAGGCGCGTCTCGTCCATAACGTAACGTTTACGTGCAAGCAAATCGTCGCGCAGGTCGTATCGCGGCTGAAGATTTCCTCCGCGGGACGACCGGGAGCAGACTGCTTGGAGCCCCTTGGGGCCAGGGCGAGACAGAACCTGCGACTCCAACCAGTGCAACTCGAAGATGCGCTCCTTCCAACCCTCGCGCGTGGGTTGTATGCACTGTATGGTAACGGGCTGAGGTTCTCCGTGGGCGACAGCCTGCTGGGACCACTCCGCGGTTTTTGCCACCATTAGCGCTGCTCTGGGTTGCAGGGCTTCAGGGAGTGGAATTCTGGCAGTATGGTTCATAATGCGGACGAGGTCGGCGAGGGACTATAGTTGCTGAAACTCCAGATAAGGGCCGAAAAGAGGTGTTGTCGAGTTCACTCCATACGGCCATACAGTGCAAGTTCTTATACCCACTTGTGGGAATCCAATGTTTGTTACTCTTGTTAAATTAATCTATGGCGTAGTTGCCAATTCATGATTCCGTAAATGTGCGAACTCGACGACCTTTGAATATCATGGCATTGAGCATTGAAAAGATACAAGTTACATACTCACATACTCGTTAAAATAGGGTCACCTCATGCACTGCCTTATTGCGTTACTTTGCCTGACACACTTCAAACTTAAAACACTCTGAGCCTCAACAACCCATCTAAGCCCACCATAAACTCTGAACCCCTAAGCCCCAAAAAACCCTAAACCCCTTGTCCTAAATCCTACACCTTACGCCCTAAGCCCTAAACCCTAAAAAGAGCCCGAAATTATATGCCCTAAGTCCTAAATCCTACACCTTACATCCTAAGCCCTAAACCCTAAAACCCCTATCCCCCTGAAGTTCTTGAACTCTGGGCCAGTTAAGACCGGCCTTGGTGTCCTTGTCAAGGTAGGCTGGAAAGATTTCCTTCCCCAGTTGCCCAAGCATCAGGGTTGCGGTATGGTTGCGGGGTTTACGGTTTAGGGGTTCGGGTTTGCAGTAATTGGGCTCAAGGTTTAAATTGGCTTCAGGATGTGGGGTTCAGAAGCGATACTATGAAAAAGGTTCAGCGAGTGGTGTAGGGTCTCGGGTGACGGCCAGTTTCGTCCAGGGATTTTGAAGTGCGTACTGAAGTATCGTAAGCGTTCACGTGCCTAATCCCCCTTGACTGATAGTCTCCCAAATATAAGGGGCCCAGTACCTATACTAAGCACACATACACTACGAAACACTAAGTTACACAACGACGATCCTAAACCCGAGAAATTACTTGCATGATGATTATGGATCCTTTGCACCCTTTGGGGCAAGTACCCAATCTTGTTTCCTTTGGACTCCAAAGGCTTTTTGTAGAATAAACCATCACCGTCATATAACCACAACGAGCGCGACAACATGAGTGAAGTGTCTCTGCATGCGGTGCACGAGAAATTTGTCAGCCGCAACTGAAATCCCGAAGTACGACCTTAATCCGAAAGCAGAGACAAACCATGAAACCAACACACGCAACACATGATACGATAAATGTATTGAAAACAAGCCCATGCATTGCGGCACATGGGGTCGGGACGACGTCGCCCCGGCAGGGATGACTCAAACCTACCGTTTTTACCGCTAGCTAGTATTGTCTTTCAGTCCGTGGATGGGTCTCTTCCAATCCCCGTGAGCGCCCTTGAAACCACAAAAAGCACTGAATCCCGATACTCCAAAAACAACACTACGAACGCTGCGACGTGCTGCGCACATGCGGATTGCATCGGGGTTTTACAACGCTTCATAGACTTCAGGGTCTGAAAACCTTGGTGGCGCCGGTATTTTCTGCAAGTGCCGAATGCATCGACATTTTCGCGGTTTTCTGTGATTTCCATGGATCAAAGGACACAAGATATGGCATTGTACAACAAGGACAGCTCTTTAATCTGCAGGCTTATTTTTGCAAGCATGCTGTAAATTACAGCACATTGCGTCGGACAGGAATGTGTGTGTGGTCTGTATTCACTGTTCTGTAACACACGTTTGCAAGTATATTTTACAGGATTGCGGGCTTTGAAAGCTTCGGGCATCTGCTTTTAATGCTTCAAGCATGTTTAGGGTTTAAGGGGCTTAAACCTCAATCCTGAAAAGCACCGCCTGTTTATTCCTCAGCTGGACAGACAGTCACGGTCTTTCGCGGCATCCAACATGGTAATGCAAGTACCCTGTACTTATGTGTACATATAATGTATGTCGATGATGCAAGGAAAGACGGCAGCGAGCGAATGATGTCTTTCCAAGAAAGTTAAATGACGGAGTTCTCCTCCGCCCACCCACCCCGCCCCGACACACCCACGCCCCCTGTACTTATCTCTTGTTACTTATGTGTATATATGTGTTTGTGTCAAAGCCCGGAAACACGGCAGAGAGCGAATGAGCGAAATTTAACGACGAAGTTATTCCCCCGGCCCTCCGGCCCGACCNNCCCCCCCCCCCCCCCCCCCCAGTCCTGGCCATGGGTTACTCCCCTTCGCACATCGCAACAGTAAGTCTTGGCTATGGGTTCGCTCTTTTCCAACTCCCACTCCCGTAAAAAAGCCGGCCAAAGAGAGGAATCACCTTATTTTCGATGTGTTCACCACCTGAAGCCAAGGAAACGCTGCAAATACCGAGTTTCCGGAACTCGCAATAACGAGGAACTGCACACGCGAAACACCGACGGCACCAACGCGAAAGGCACTTTCGAGTGTAGTTACATGCTGAACAAACCGCAGCATGGGCATGTGTGCGGCGTCGGAGACGAGAACAGCGAACGCCTTCAGCTGTGCAGCCGCATTCCTGAAACCTCTCTCCTGCCTGTATAACGCAATGGCTAAGTGCTGCAGAAGAATCACGCACAGGCAGAGATGCATCCTAAATCCAACGCTACATACAGCCTGAGCTGTCAAGCCAACGTCCTCGTCATCCATTCTAGGGGTCCATGTACCCAAAGAATATATACTTTNNTACTTTGGCCCCAAACTACCTATATAGGGATTACTTTAATGCAGGACAAAGTCGAAACTGTTACTTCGGGAAACATGGACCCTTAGGGGTCGTGAAGTTTCTGTTGAAACCCCGCAATCCGTAGACGCGGGTGTCATTACCATGAATCCCTGAACCCCTACACTCTTCAAAACCCGTAATTCCCCTCAACTGCCCCAGACCCTCAACCAGAACGCAGGGCTAACTTTTCCAACCCGCCTGTGCAGGACCGAGCCCGTTTCTGAGCTCTACCTGGGCGCCGGGGCATTGAGTTTGGGAGTTTGTCTTCCACAAAAGCCCCTAAACCCTAAACCCTAAAAAAGCGTGATGAGAGTTGTGCAAAGGTTTCTATGCTGGTTCTACAAGAGCGAGACCTCCTCCTAAGCTTCTTGGTTTGGGGCTTCCAGACCCATCGGAATGAAGCCCTCATGAAGCTACCAGGCTTAGGTTGGAGGCTTCTATGCCTTTAAATTAGGTGTGTTTTTTTTTTGGTGGAGGGTCGTATTTAGGGGAGAACTATTTGATACTAGGGCCCTTATGAGGTTACTAGAGACGTCGAAAACTTGGCGGTGATGCCACCTTGTATTAAATACAACGGTGCTTGTAGAATGACGATAACATACACCAAAACCCTAGTCCAATAATTTGGGGCGCCCAGTACTCTCAAACCACTGCAGAAGCCCTGTAGCAACACTAATCGAACTCTCCAGGACCCCTGATAAACGCTAAACCCAAAACAGGGACTCCTAAACCCTCAACCCTAAACCTAAGAAGCGTTAGAGCGCCCGAGACCTGGGCCCAACCAGTCATGCGCCGCGCGCGAGGAGTCTGGCGCGAGGGTGTCCAGGGACGGCCGAGGGAGCTGGCATAGGCCATCCTTCCCCAAAGGGTCCTAATTCCGTACCTCTAGAAAAGAATGTCGGGTCTCTATGTTAGGAACTATACTGCTATGGTTTAGGGAAGTAGCTCCCATAATAGTACATGGGACCCTTGGGGTTCCGAGAGTTCAGGGTTTAGCATTTAAGGATCAGGGCTTGTGAAAATCAGACTAAGGTTGTGGGCTATATGATACTGTGAGAGTTGCATTGTAAGGAGCCCAGTAGAAGAGCAGCACTGGTTTTTTTGGCTTACATATTCGCGTCTTTGGGTTGCAGGTGGAAAGACTTGGGTTTTGGAGCTGTGGGTCCTGGGTTTAAGGATTTGGTTTGAGGTTTCGGGGTTTGGGATCTATATGGGTTTTGGCTTGGGGATTTGTAGTCCAATGTTCGGGGTTAAGCGTTTTTTGGGTTCAGAAGTTCGATCTTTGAGGCTTCAAGATCTACGGGTGCGCAGCTTCGGGGTTCAGGGGCATCGGGCTGCCTGTCGCCTACCGCGGCGAGACACGTAAGCCCTCAACCCTGAGGCCTACAAAAGGACAAACTTCCACACCCCAAACCCGAAACAAATCGTGTGCAAAGCTGGAAGAGTCTGTTCGAGAGAATACACCTCTAAACCCAAACCCTAGCCTAAAATGACTCCCAACCCAAATCCCTAAACGCTAAATCCCTAAAACCCTATTCAACCAAAGGTCTCGACGGCTAGAGCTCCGGGTTGAAGGCTTGGAAAAACTGGGTGTCCCTTCGGATCCTGAGTTAGAAACCTAGTGGATCCCGGCCCAAAAAGGGAAGAACCATAGAGACCATAGGTAGGACAGGGGAATTTGGGTATTGAGTCGTAAGGAGCAGCATTCCGAAGTACTCCGATCTTCATATTGTAGAGGATCGGACGCTTAGGAATTGAAGTGAAAGATTTGGGAACACCTGGGGTGTTGGGACCTCAGAATCTCAGTTGGCCTGAGACCGGTTTAGGATAGTTGCGGGTGTTCGAGTTATAAGCATTCCGAGACTAACGCGCAGAAATGCCACCTAAGGAGACAAAGAAAATCGTCCCAAGTAGCACTAGTTCGTGTCAACCTTCTGGATTAAAAGCCGCAGTGGGCCACGGGACCACGAAGTATTCCGAGTGCGCGCCTCCAAGCGCACTTCGTGATTGAGTACACCAAGGTTGGAGGAATAAACTCCTAAGAAACCATGGAAACTTCTTTCCGATTTCAGGCTCGCTACTTACGTATGGCAGAATCAGAAAGCCGTGGGGCTCCTCACTATACACCGACTTCGAAGTTCAAAAGGGTCTTAGCATCGAAGGACTCACATTTTAAGGCTGTTGGGCCCAAAGACCCTATTATATAAGGCTTTTGGGCTATTTTGATGCTAAGGGAAAGGCCTTATATCTATATGCATATATCCATATCTCTATCTACCCAGACCTTCCAACATAACCTTAATTCAGGAAAACAGACCTTTAACTCTTATCAGGGATCCTACTAACATCTATAAAGTATTTTCCTCAATTAAACCTACATATATATATATACATATCTATAGATACAGCTACATATCTATTAAACAGTCTTCCTAAACCCTAACCCTCTTCGTTTTTTGCATAAGGGACCTTCTGCGGCCGGTCGCGGCAGGTCCAGGGAACCAGGCCAAGGGTTACTAGAGAGCCAAGAAGCCGGTGAAGGTTTTGGACGTTTAGGGCTTCGTGGGTTTAGTGCTTTATGGGTTCAGGGCTTGAGGGTTCAGGGCTTTGTGGGTTTAGGGCTTTATGGGTTCAGGGCTTTATGGGCTTTAGGGGCTAGGGGTTTAGGGTTTAGTAAGGGGTTTAAGGCTTTAGGGGTTTAAGGCTTTAGGGGTTCAGGCTTTTAGGGTTTAGTGTTTCGGGATCATCGAAGCAAAACCAGCGTTCTTCACGAGAGCCCGGGGGTCTTCTTGTCTTGGCTTCCGGTATGGGTTCCTAAGCCCAAATCCTGGATAACCTACTGAGATGTACTGTTGTAGGGCTCCTTGTTTTGGTTTCCTTCTACCAGTCCAGAGACAAACAAGGTAGGCCTTTCGGGGTCCAGGCGACAGTCGGGACCGGCAGACACCTAAAACAGAGACCTTATTGATTGGAATGGGGCCTCAAAGTATATGCTAACTGCAGTTCTGCATCCCTATAGCTGTCTTGGTAACTATTCCGGCTTCTAAGTGGACCACCCGGGAACTGTTCTCTGGTTTTGACCTGGACTTGGCATTCCGTAGGCCGGAGATTTGGAATGTCGATGTGCTGCACGCAAGTACTCGCGTTAGGGGTCTAGCATGCAGGGCTGAGGGCGTGGCAACTTAGATGGTTTGGGCTTTGGGGTTGCGATGTGAGTTGGAGCGCATAGTGTTTTCCGGCGCGCAGTCAAACACGCGGGAAAATTCGTTGCCATTCACCGGCACTTCTTGCCTGCTGAAGTAACAGTGAACCAATGGTTCTCAAGCATTAGCCTCGAAGAAAAGGCAGAAGCAGTAGTAGTGGAAGCCGTCGTCGTCATGGTGGTACTTGTGGCAACAGTAGTAGCAGCAGCAGCAGCAGAAAAAAGATGAAGAGTACCAGTAGGATTTGGGGGTTGTATAGAGAAGCAGTGATCGTAGTAGAAGTAGTTAGTAGTAGTAGTAGTAGTAGTAGTAGTAGGAGTAGGAGTAGGAGTAGTAGTAGTAGTAGTAGTAGTAGTAGTAGTAGCAGTAGCAGTCGTAGTAGTAGTCGTAGTAGTAGTAGTAGTAGTAGTAGTACTACTACTACTACTACTACTAGTAGTACTAGAAGTAGAAGTAGAAGTAGAAGTAGAAGTAGAAGTAGAAGTAGAAGTAGAAGTAGAAGTAGAAGTAGAAGTAGCAATAATAGCAGCAACAGCTTCAGCAGCAACAGTAACACTACTACTAGAACTCCAGAATATGTCACAAACCTCCAAGTGGTTCGGCTTGGTCAGCTAGTGTTGGCCGCAATGACACGTTTCCACCATGAAGCAGCCACTCTCAAACTTGCGGCGGCCTCACCCCGTAGGTCGGTACGCGCTTTTTTCTGCAGCCCAGTGGTTGTCTGAGGCATTTGGAGCGAGAACCCGGGCAGGTGGTGGGACCGGTCGACCAGGGAACAGGGCGGCTGAAAAGCTGGCACCAAGCCTGGGACCGTCGGCTGGAACCAAGCCTGGGATCTTCGGCAACAAGCCCCCGTTCACGGGACTCTCTGGCCTCTGGGGTCCAGCTGGCAGTTGCGGCCGCTGTGCCAGGAGATGAGCGGGCGGCGGGCAGCGCGGAGGCTTCGGGGCAAGGGCTGCAAGCGCATTCACCGGGCCGGGTAACAGCCGCTGCGGAGCAACGTCGGCACGCTTCGTCTTGTCTTTGTCTTCCGCTTCGTCCCTTGGCTTCGGCTGGGTCTTCGGCGGCCCCTCCACAGTCTCTTGGGTTGGAGCCTCAGCCGATGGAGCCTCCACCGGTGCGGCGGGACGAGCCTTGGATTTCACAACCTGCCGAGGCTTTCCAGCCTGGAACTCCAAATAAGGAATCAACAAACCCTGATCATGAAACACGAGGACGGTGGCCAGCGCATAATAAGAGTGCAGGATCCCACCAGGCAGTGCGATTCCCAACAGCGGGAAGTCCGTATGCTCCTCCAGTGTCGTCCGCAACTGTTGCCGGATACTGTCTGATATCCCATCGGGCCCCCCGAGAATAAACAGCACCCGTTTCAGGTTCGCAGGCCGCTCCGCAGAAAGCGTCTTGGCAGCAGCGACAAATTTAAGCTCTTGCTGACCACCTTCCAAGATGACGGCAGCAAAATGACCTCCTAGTCTCCGCGCCTGCGCTCGGTAGCGTCGCGCGCGCCGGTTCAGGAAGGCGAGGAAGGTTGGCTCCGGCTCCCCTCCGTTGCTGATCCGCATGCCCGAATTGGAGGTCCCGTTGTGCCAGGTTTCCAGGATACCTCCGATGACCTGGCGCTCCGTAAGGACCTTCCTGCGACAAAGCGTGTTGTAGCGGTGGTACTGCCTCAAACGAAACTCCACACATGCCTGAGAGCTTAGCATCATGAAATGCTTCATGTATCTCTTGAAACCTGGCCCCTCAGAAGCACACATTCTAAGAGTCACCTGCGCGTTCTCCATGCGACCCTTCCAGCTGTCCACGAGAGCATCGGAATAGCGATCGATGCGTGGAAACCCACCAGGCAGACGGCCAGACAAATCCCAGCCCTGTCCCTCCAGGCCACCTCCCCAATACAGAACGCCCATCCTGGGCTGCTGCTGGTCAAACTGGCGAGATGCACCAGAGTCGCATGAGGATTCTGAAGCTTCCTCGTCCTCCTTCTTCGGCGGAAGCCTTCTGGGTGGTGTCACTGGGCGACGTTTACCACGGCTTCTGCGGCTCCTGGAACGGCTGCGCGGGCTGCGCGAACGCTTTGTATGCTTCGAGCTCTTCCTCAGAGGCTTCGACCGATAGCGCCGTGGATACGTGGAAGAGCTCCGCGAGCTGCGAGAACGGCGAGATCGAGAGTTTGACGAGTGCCGTTTGCCCTTTGCCATGGCACGGATGCAAGCATGAGATGCTGCGGATGGGAGGTTTGGCTCTTGCCTTCTCCGCGTGTGCACTTGCAGACTTCCTATCATGCAATGCGGGCTTTTCCGAGTCTGCACCCCTATATGCTGTAGCACCCGACTATCCTGCAATGCAGGGCCAAACTGGCTGCATTTCCGGGGCCATGACAAGACACAATGCCCAAGCTGCACTAAACAGCACTGGCCGAAAACAGAGCGCGTCGCAGACGGAATGAAGAACGATTCGATGCTCGAGGAGCAAGGCCTGCAAAGCACCAGAGGCTTGTCCTGCCCTGCAAGCAGTTGATTTCAGGTCGGCCTCGACAATCGTGACGACACTTTCGGGCTTGAGCTGCTGGAAAATCAACCTAGCAGGACCAACGTCGCAAGTGTCGCCTCATGCCCCCGCCAGTTCGCCTGACGGGTAGGTCAAGCAGAGGCAGCTGGTTCCTGGGAAGTTTTCAGAGATGCATGAAGATGCTTGAAAAATGCCGCGTGCATGGCAGATCGGGCTGCTGCGGCGCTGGTCTTTGCAGTGCGAACGCTGGTATCTCTGGCCAGGGAACCTGACGTTCGAAGCCGTAAACGAGGCTATGTAGGCTTCTCAAGACTCTTGTCCAGGCTTCTCACAATCACCTGGAATCCCGGTGGGGGCAACGGTGTCTCAGAGACGAAGCTGACCACGAACCTGCAAACAGTTCTTCTTGGTAGGGAAGTTTCGGATCTGGCCGAGTCCCTAGGTCGGGCCTCTCTGGAGAATTTCCGGAGTACCGCAAACTGTAAAGGAATGCACGGAAGGCCTGACAAGATGGCTGTGTAGAAGGTGAGAAAGAGTTGCCCTTTTTGTCTTTGTGGCTCTTGCACAGTGGCCCTGAGCGCAGAGCTCCCCAGAGCGGCTGCGTACTGAGCACGGCCAGTGCCTGTACAAGGACAAACCTTCGGATTGGCTCCAGCTGGTCCAACGCATTGAGCAACAGAAATTGGCCAGGACCCCGTCCCTCTGCACCAAGTGCATGCGAGAAGAGTCAAAGCACCAGATGTGGAGGGCCTGGGACACAATCAGGCCCCACCGCACGCTTCCGCGCTTGTCGGATGTTCTGGGCGCAGCGCCGCCCCAAAGCAGCGGTCGCCTGCTTCGTTCGTGAGAACGAAACCGTGAAGTGTCTCCTCCACCTCAGGAGTCCATTCCCATCCGCCCAGCGGCCCGAGGTTTTCACTTTCAGCGCCTCCTTCTGCGGCTCTGCAACTTGGGCACCTGGTCTAGAAAGCTTCCACACACGTTCACCAGAATTTCGGAAAGACAAGCCTCCTCGTGGGAAGCAGAAGGAAGCAAGGGCAGGCGGAAACCTGTCACTGGTTGGCAACGACAACTCGGTGCATGTTGCAGAACACTATCCTTACCGGCCTGACATCCTTGTGGTCCTTCTGCGGGTATCGCTGAAGGACTTGGACAGGGAGGCAATCGCCCGCCTTGGCTGAACAGCTAGATGCGGCGTACTCAAGAATTGCCGCGCGACGCCGAAAGCCCGCCACTTCCGGCAATGCTCGCTCATCGTGTGCACCGATGACGGCGAAGTACCTACATGGCTCTTCCATGCGCTTAGCCCGCAGACTCGTTGGTAAGCTTGACTACATCCTGCCGAGCGACCGAACTACGTTTTCAGGTGCGGAATGGCCGCCATCCATCAGGGCAACTTGAAACGGACCTTCCAAACAAGGACTTGTGTACCAAGTTTTGAGATTGATCAAGCACCGAATAAAGGAAAGCAGAAGGCGCGAGACCCCACAACAACGTCTCATTCCGCCTGATCCTGCTGTTCCATCAGGTCTCTGCGGACACGTCGATGGGAGAAAACGGCTACACGAGGAGCATTCGACCCATTTAGCTGAGTATGTTGGCACTGGGGGTCACGATGGTTCAGATGGATTGGGTTACGTTTCGTGCAACTCGCATCGTATATGGGATGATATGACTTGTGCCACGAGCTTTGCAAGACAAGTATAACTGTATAACAGTGGTTTGGACCAAACTGTCATCAGGCGATCAGGCATGCCGGAGACCCAAGCTAAGAAAAAAATGGTACTGACACAGGTTGGAAAACTGGTCGAAAGGAAGCACGTAAGTTCTATTGACTGTCGTGCGAAGATAAGCTCTTTGAGTAAGCGCGGGTGCAAGGTCTGTACGCGAAGGAAGGCATGTACAGCCTTGCCTTAGCACAAAAAGCCTTGACCCGTTGCTTCGTACGCCTTCCCGAAGGTGACAGCGCGCAACCTCTTCTCGCCCAGGTCGTCTGACGTACGTAACCTTAAGATTCGTTCATGAACGATTCTTCTGACCCAGGAACAAGCCATGAACCTCCACTTCGTGGCGTTCATCATAAGGAAGACAAAAAAACACCAACGAGCAGCATGCCTGCACAGTCTTGGACTTGCTCGATGCCGACATATCCTTAAACATTTGCCCTCCAGCTTCAATCGTACGAAGAAACCTTGAAGAGGTGACGGCTAGCAGCTAGCAAGCCGTGGAAACATCGCCGTTCCCATAATCACCTTGCAAGGGCCTTGCCGCCTTTGCTTCGCAAGGCCCCAGTAATCTTGTGGGCGCTGCTAGTCAAAAGCCAGCGTCATTTCTGCGGCACGACCGCTCCTGGCGTGAACCAAAGCCCTTTCGAGCATTGAACTCCGAGCACGCAGCCTGGATCTCTCTGCTTCCTAGGCTTGTGAAAGACTGGATCCTCCCCACTCAGAACGCGCCTACATGTCCCCACATGACACATGACTATATAGACGTGGTCTCCACCAACCCCTAACAGAACGAGCCTGGTAGCAACCTCACGGACAAGGCAGCCTGCGTGGCACTGACACGAGGGTCATCGTGTGGGATGCGAGTTGAAATCAGGAGGCCCACGTTGTATATGTCCACGATGCCATAGAGCGGTTCATCCTGGCCTTTTCAACAGAGGATCAGGTTTTGTTCAGGAACCTGAGCACTGAGGGCATCTGAGGGCCCAGCGAAGGCCGGCAGAAAGCATCTCCGCTTCCGGCACCGAAGCCACCTCAAAAAGGAAGCCGCAACCGTGAAACTCTCGGATGTGGAACTTCGCTGAGCGGATGCACTTCTTGTCCATCTACAAGGACAAAGAGGCTCCCACCTGTCATGCTCTGCATTCGCCATTCGCAGACTTTCAATTTCCGAGGTCCCGACCGTCGATAAGGAGGCCGACTCGCTGTCCGACTGCGAATTCAAGGACAAGGACTCGAACTTGCTGCTTGGCCGCTAGAGCACAAGTTTGCCTCTCAGCTGGTCCGATTGCCAGTCCACCGTGCCCTCCTTTCCATTGAGGTACTTGTTCCCTGCCGGCAGGATCTTAAGAAGGTGAAACAGCCCGGAGCCCGGAGCCTGCATAGCCCAGAACGAAGGACCGCGGTACCCGCCACGCTTTGTCTGGCAATCGCCTGAGCAGCATTTTCCATGGGAGGCTCTACCCAAAACTGCACCGAGGCCCTGGCTGCTCCTTGAGGTCGCCTCAAGGGAGCAGAGACGTGGTGGTCCCAAAGCGCTCTGTTTTTTGAGCTTTTAGGTGCCCTGCTCGGACTGGAATGTGTTACACCGATGCCCAGCCTTAGACGCAACATCCCAGTGTTGCCGCTGTAGTCTGCAAATTGCGTATCAGGGTCGGGCCCTCCAATCCAGCCATCGACTGTTTGACAAACCTCTTGGCGAAGGACACACTGACCAAAACTCCCAGCCAAGTTTGCTAGAGAGTTTGCTCGCAGGTGAGCCTCCACCTCGAAGTACCCTGCACCCTGCTGTGATAGGGGCCCTTTGCATACGGCCACTGACCTCGTCAAGCTCACATCGAAGGTCTACGACTTTGCAAGCTGACTATGGGCGCACTCGCGGCAGCCGCAGCTGCGGGTCGCAGTGTACCCGTCCTGGCTGAAGAGAGAACTTCTGCTTCTAGTCGAACTACGAACACCCCAAGTCCTGAGATAGAAGAACATTCAGACCGACAGTATCATGGCCTTAGATGCCATCGGCCGACGGTTGAATAAAGCCCTCTGCTTGGCGGCTGTGGCCCATGCAAAACGGTGCATGCGTCAATGAGGCTGGCCTCATGAGTGACGAGATAGCATTTGGAGTATGTGCTGAACCAGCCGGGTGCAAAGCGACTGTTTCTCCTGCTTTTTCCTTGATGCCTTGCTCCCAATGCATTGGCACGACAGAGCAACCGCGCACCCTGCAACACTCCGACCTCCTGGTCCTGATTGATGCCTGCACGCCGCTGCAGCTCCGCCACCTGTGCTGTGAGGCGAGAGATCCCAACATGATTCGGAGGCTCAAATTGAAAGAAGCAAGTCATGGTGCTGCAAACACAACAGCATTGAAAGTGTCAGGTGTTGCTGCTGGGCTCTGCGCTGCTGCTCGAGCTTTCTCGACGGCTTGCAGCACGTCAGACCCGAACTGAAGCTCAAGAAGCTCAAGCTCTCAAAGTTCAAGACCAGTCGGTCAGAGCCACGGGCAAGCAATGGCTCGGGCGACTCCTTTTCCTTTGTGGTTTCGGCCGCTTTGCTGGGAGATGGCACGTCAACAGCCTGGGCCGCTGAGTTCGGGAGGACTCAGCAAGCACTTCCTGAGCTTGAGATGGTCTGAGCCTGAGCCTGTGGCAATGGTTTTCTCTAGGCTGACCTGTGTCTGGGAAATGGACAGTGCGAAGTGCGAGCCAAGGCGGAAAGAAACTGCGCTCCAGCCGGTAAGCCGCGGGCCATCGCCTCACGTTCCAACGGCTGTGAAGACTCATGAAGGCAGTCATCGTTCACGACCTCAAGAGGAACGAGCCACTCTCAGTTCACCGGGTTATACGCGGGGTGGGCGGAAAGAAGAGCACACTGTGGTTATCTCCGGCTTCTTCAGCACAGGTAAGAAGGCATGCCACAACCAAGTGGCGGTGTCGGCTGCGGCGGAACAAACCTTGCCTTGCTGGGTCGTTGGCTGTAGTCTTGTCCAAGCTCACGTCCCCCTTTGCCACCAAGCCCTTGTGGTCGACAGGCTCTTCGCATACAATCTGAGTCGCAGGAGGTTTGACCGCCACTGAGAACTGCCCTGTCTGTCCCTGCGAGACACTGTATGTAGCTGCAGAAAAATCAGTTGCGGACCACCGTCTTTTCCAAAGACGATCTGGGTGTCTCTGCGGCCTCTTCGAAAGGGGAACATGATGGCAGATGCGGGGCAGATGCGATTAGTCCTCCAAGTAGCAGCGGGCAGCGGACCCTGCCTTCTCAGGGACTGCCTTGAGCGCCACTTCTGCGGCTTCCTGGGATCGGCACATCACATCGAATCTTCCGACTCTATATTCAACATCTTGAAAAGGGCAGTGCAAAGCTCAAGTCGTGGCCGGGCTTGGTGCTGAAGCCGCCGCAGGAGGGGTCTCCTGCTCCGGGTGCTCGCATTGCACCGGGAACGGGATGGTTTCCACGCTGCGAGCCGTGGCCTCCACATCGTCACGGACAGATGCCAGGCAACGGCAACACCCTCGCCTTTGCTTGTTCGGCTTTGAGCTCTGCAAGCTCCGATTCGATGCGGGCCATGGCCTTGCTAAAGTTGAGGGTATCCAAGAACATGGAAAAGGGCTCGAGAGAAGGGGAGAAGCGCCGTGGCTCCAGCAGCTCCGGTGAGCGAAGCTTCCATAGTCTCTCGAGCTGCCGCCTGCAGAGCGCGGCCCCGGGCATCCCGGCCCGGACAGCAAGGCCACGAAGAAAAGCGTAGAGCGCAGGCAGCACAGGGTCGCGTACTCACTCTCTCTCTCGGACCTGCGCCTTCAGTTCGCTGAGCTCGGCTTGGATCCGAGCCATTGCCTTGGACTGCATGAATGCTCGAATGCAAAGCTGCCAAAGTTCGTCAAGTCCCCACTCTGCGTCTGCTGCCTCATCGTGGCATGCCTTCTGCGCCAAGACCTGCGAGGGCTCAGGGGCTTGCATTCACAAGAGTCAGCGCGAGAACCTGCTGATCTTTGCTGACGGCCTCAGCGGTTGCTGCTTGACGCTCTGCCTGGACCCGAGCCTGATCAGTCTGAAAAGCATAGGAACAGGCTCCGCACATCACGGGACCGCTGGATCCTTTAAAGGCCTCAGCCTCTGCAGCTATGGCCCGCAGTGCCTGCACACGAGCCAGCAAACAGAGGCTCTTTGAAGTTCAAGGTGAGTTGACGGTCAGTGTGGCCTGGGCAGCCTCTGCAGCTGCATCCTCGACTTTGCGCCTCTCCTCACCTCCCAAAACCCATTGCACATCGTGTGCTCACGTGAACATGTAAAAAGGCCTAGGGCAAGCGAGGCTTTCTCCTCCGCCTCCAGCAGGCAAGACGAGCCGCGATCCTCCACAGAGTGCGACGATTTCGCCCAGCCATCGCCTGCTCCGACTGGCCTTGGTCAAAAACAGAGTGCCTCAGACAACGTGAGAAGTCTGAGCACGCGGCCGGCAGCGTCTGGACCTGTCGATCATTTTCAAACCGGACAACGACGAGGGTTGCAGTTGCAAAACACTAACTTGCGTTGGCTGTTAATACCTCCTTCACGGGACGAGCTGGTCGATTTTGCTGGTGACTGGTCGCACCTGGGCGTTCGAGGGCCACTGCCGACTAAACTCGCCACACAAATGCCAAGCTCAAAGTCAGCCACCCAGCCCACTCTGGCCCCTTTTGCTCTGGCATTCCTGTGTCAAGCGATGGTTATGAAGGCGGGCTCTTCAGAAGAACGACTTTTCCCCGGGCCTGACTCCACTGGCTCCTGTAGCTGCTCTTGAGCCCCAGCAACTGGCACCTGAGCGCACAAAGGCGATGCACCCCTCTCCCCAGTCGGGCCACGGCTTCTGCCACTCGCGCTGCGGCGGCGGCTGGTTGAGGCTTCTGCAGGCCGCCAGCTTCCACTGTCCTAGAATCTATAGAAGTTTTGGCCACGTGGACCATGCCCGCGTGCCCGCGAGCTGAAAGAATTGAGGAGGGAACGCGGCATGAACAACCGTGTGTCGAATGGGGGCATTTGGAATGGAGGCTTCGAGCGCGAGCCTCACAGCACGAGAGCTGGACACGTGGGCCGTGGGCGGCATGGTGTGCAGCTCTGCCCCTGCCTGGGCACTACAGGCATTGCCGCCCAGACTGGAGCACCTGCTGAGGAACCATCTGACTCCGTACCCTCTGCTTGAGATGCCGAGGCCTGGTTGGGGATGAGATGGTGGCTTCTCGATAATCTCCTGCCCATCAGGTCCGAAGCGTGGTTGGAGCTGAGGCTGACCATGTGCCTGCAAGAAGCAGGGATACTGTGCCGACTGTGCCTGTGACAGAGACAGAATCGCTGCCTGGGAAGGAGCTGGCCCTGGGAGTGGCGGCCCGAGCCCAAGAGGCCCAAGAGGTCCAAAAGGCCCCGGCGCCGTCCCAAGAGGCGACCTCGGCGTCGGCGGATTTTTGAACTCAGCCCCGGCCCCCCGCGCGCTTGTTGCTTCTGACCCAACCTCGAACTCATCTCCAAGGGCCCTGGCCCTGGCGACTCAACAGAGGCGGAATATAAAAAGAAAACGTCCACTTCTGCTGGCAGGGAACGGTTCAGCATAGGATCCCGTGGCATCGAACCCTGTCTGGGAGACCAAACACCTTGCAGCACGAGTGCCCGGGCTTCAAGCATCTTTAATCCTTCATTGAGCCTTCTCCTGGAGCAAGAGGGCGCAGTGGCCTCTCACGGCGCATGGGCGCCCATGGAAGGCTGGGCTGCTGCGTCTCCACCCGAGGCTTGCACGCGTCCCAAGGACCAGGACAGCCTGGGCCTAGCTGAAACCCTTCTCTGCACGGCGTACGGCGCACATGCGAGTTTGGGCCTGCAGGCGGTCTTGGCATCCCGTCGGGCCCCAATGGCATGTGGTAGCCTTCCACAGAAAAAGGCACTTCTCTGCCTGAATGCCCATCTACGAAAGGAAGAGAAGGCACCTAGACCATCCGGCGGGCCGGCCATCATCGGCCTGCAGACACAATGCTCCTGACTTTGTTGACACCTTCAAGCCACCAGATGGCCTGTTTGCGTCACCCTGTGGCCAGGGTCGAAAGGCCTCAGGTCCTCGCAGCTGCATCTCTGCCGCGGTGCTCCATTCTCGCGTGTAGCTCTCCTGCATCGGGAGGGTACATCGCTGGCCCTTGCCTCAGCACGGCATCTCAAGAAGCTTTGCGTGTGAAGGAGAAGATTCAAAGGCCCGTGCCATTGCCCACCCGGACCGCCTGGGGCATGAGGACGGGGGCCTGGACCCCCCATCATCGGCATCGGCCTGGACCGAAAATCACCCGTCCCAGCAACTCTCTCTTTTCCTGCCAGCTTGGAGCCTCTCAGATCGGTCCCAAGGAGGTCGACCTCAGGGCGCACCACGCGGTCACGGCCTCTCCCTGAGTGCCAGCCTTGCCTGCATCCATCCCCATCCGCCCCATCCTGTCCGGCCTCAAGCGGAGCACGAGATGGAGCGCCTCTATACGCTCCGGCTTTCGCTCAGTTCTCCGCCCGTCAGGAGCCCAGCCAGGAGAGCAGCCTGTCAGGTCCATGTCACGCAAACGCACTTTCCACTACGAGTCTTTTGACGCCGGCTGAAGCTCGTGGAGAACAACCTGCGCTCACCTGGCCATCCTTCCAAATGCCCTGCCGCAATCCTGAATGTGCCTGGGTCTGTGACAGCTCACCCAAACCGAGGAAAGCTAGTGCCAAAGACGCGCAACGGATCAAGCGTTGAAAGTCTACACGTACCCTGCACATGAACTCGCTTTACGCTACCGAGAGAAAGAGAGAGAGGTTTGTCGAAACGCAGCATGTCGCGCCGACATGTCTTGCTGATATACTCCTCCATTTGAGAAACAATCAAGCAACAACATACGGAAATATATACGGACGTTTTTGAAACACAACAACATTTGATGTGTTTTCTCGATTTTGTATCAACCCTCCGATTTCGTGTCGAAATCCCGCTTTTCATATCAATTGCCTCTCCGTGTTTTGACTTTGTTCTCGGAAACAGAGGTAAACAAACTTCGATGTATATTCGCGCTTCCGGCGCTGTACTGAAGGTCGTAACGGTGCCACTTTTTGCATGTGATGTTCAACTACTCACACATGCGACTCATGCCTTGTGCCATCCCCCACACCCCACAGGGCCAGCATGAGAAGGGGCATGTTTGAGGCGCACCATGGTCGGCGGAGGCGTTTACCCCAAAGTACGTAGGACCTTCATGCTCTGTTTGGCATTCGGCTTGGTTGTTATGAATCCTTGCCACAGAGATTTGTACTGGAATAGCTGGCCATTTAAACTCAATTTTTTGTTAAAAAACAGTTTAATGCTCATAATTTTCTTGCAACTTTTAAAGTTAAATGGGTCAGGCCGTGGCATTGGAAAATGTAAGGACAATTAACATTTGAAAAACCTTAAATGCACATGGACCAGCATTTTCAATGTTGCAACCTTGTAAAATGTTTTGCCCAAAAACTTTTAAAACCTTCAAAATCTAAATGGGTTAGGCCGTTGGGTTTGGAAAATTGCAAAGACATTTAAAAGTTCAAGTCTTTGACATTCTTTAAGATTGACATGGGCCAGCTTTTAAATTTAAAATGTTCGACAATGTTAATGCTCATAAAATTGTGTATTTTAAACATTTAAATGGGTCAGGCCCTTAGATTTTTTACAAATTTATGGGAATTCAGATTTGAAAAAAATGGAAATGCTGGCCACTTTAATAATTTTTAAAGATTCTAAGGGTTTTGAATTTTTACATGCTGTTTGATGTTTCCAAAACCAAGGGCCTGGCTTAAGCGGTTGAAACCATGTACATTTTAAGAATTGCCAAAATGTCAATGCCCTCAACCTTTAAAATTTAGATGGATCAAGCCATTGGTTTTAAATTTTATAGATTCTTACAAATTTATGATATGGGCGTTAGAATTTTACAAGCTTTTCTAAATTTCAACGCTGGTCCAGCTAAATCTTAGAGTTTATAAAGTGTTAAATGCTTTGCCACACTTCCCACCGCAAAGCGTCCGTGAAGCTCGCCATTGAGGCGGCACAGCATGTGCCACAAAAAGTGCGCATTGCAGATGACACATTCGCACGGCTCCCCCTTAAAACTGGCGGCACAGTACGATTTCGTAAGCGCGTGTCATCCTGTCGTATGTCACTGGGCATACGCTCGACACCGGCCTGGTCCCGGCGGACCCATGGGCGGAGGATGCCTCTGCTGGGCTCCGGCTTAGCCATCAAAAACTCGCCATCTAGGCAGGCTGAGTCGGAAACCCATGCCACGGCGGGCCTCTCTGGGGCTCGACTGGATTGCACATGCTCGTAAGAAGTTCCCTCTGCGTCTTCGGCGCAGCCTCCTGGCCCGAAATCATGTGGACCGGGTGGACCCATAGGCCGTGCCCGCATCATCCTCGTGGAGCGTTCCATTTCGCTTCGCGCATGCATTGCCTTGTCTGAGCACAGTGCTCATCGGGTGGGGCCCGATGTCCTCGTTCACCCAAGGCCACGCATTGCTTGGGCATGGTGTCTGCATACCGCCCTTTTTAGGCGTCCGGCCCCACTCTGGACCAGGACATGGAAAGGGCGGGGGATACCTGAGATGTGATACAGTAGCGGCAGTGCCTTATCCTGCGCTCGTGCAGTACAAGGGTGGCACTGGCCCATGGCATGGGGATTCCCTCCTGCAGCACCATAGTATAGGCAGAGAGAGAGCGCGTCTCTGAGGCCAACAGCAGCAGGCAGCAGCAGGCCTGGGCCTGGTCCCCAGTGCCACGGATCTCCACGGTCTCCGGGTCCACATCGACCGGGCCCCAGCGGCGGCCCTGCTTCCCACGGCGGCATGTGAGGGCCGACCCTGCGCCAAGGTGCCAGTCTGGTGAACCCAATCGAATCGTTACCGGCCTCATCGGCGGCGGCATCCTCAGAATCACGCATGCTTGTTTCTGAATCGAAGATCACTTCATGCTTTCACGGTTTTTGGAGTCTGTCCCGCAGTTGAGCAGAAACAAACTGGCCCGAAGCTTCAGCCTCTCAGCTAATGTGAAACGGAAGAAGCATGGTACCAAATTCTGCCACCCACGGGTCTTTGCACATCAGGTGACCAAGTGCACTCAGCCTGACAGCTCTGCAGGCTTCATTCCTTCATCAGGCCGCTCAGCATTCTGGCAAGGTCGTCGTTCTCTTTCTTGAGCACCTTCCATATCCATGGTCAAAACATGCTACCGCGCATGAAAAAAGTCGGAACCTGCTGGGCTCCGGCCACCAAACCCCACCCAGCAACTCCCCCAGCTGGCAAAAAGTGCTAGCCAGAACATCCAACACAGAAACAAGGTGGCTGCTGACAGCTGACAATGCCAAAAACAATGGTGCATTTGCCTGGAAGGCAGCGACTGAGCCAGGCACGTCCATCTCAGCTGTGAGCTGATTCACTGTTTGGCTTAATGTTACCTTTTCCTGCTTCATCACTGTCAGTTCGGCGTGCAGTGACTTCAGGTCCAACACGTCAGTGCCGCTTCGGGGTTCTTCGCCCAATTGCAGATGCTGCAGGGTTCCCTGAAGCCGGCCAGACTCTGCCGCATCCTCCAGGAGGCCTCGAAGCTTCTTCTTGATCACCGCCAGCTCGCCCGGCTCGCCCGGCTCGCCCTGGTTTTGGTCTCCATTTCGGAGGCTTTGCAGGATGCCCGCCAGCTCACCGGAATCCACGGCCGTCTCTGCCCGCGCGAGCAGCTGAGCCTTCAGCTGGAAGAGGTCGTTGCGGGAGTCCTGGTCTCTTCCCTCTTTCTCTTGCTGCTCTGTCTTCGTCTCCTTGCCTTTTCCCCGTGCACCTGAATTTGCCTCATCATGTGTGAGCTTTCCCTTATCTTGATCCACTTGGGCTTTTTGTGGGGCGCTGGAGCTGGGCTTCTGCTTCGCGGTAGGCTGCCGGAGGCTTTCCAGGATGCCCTCCAGCTCGCCGGAATCCAGGGCCGCCTCTGTTTGCGCAAGTACCTGGACTTTGAGCGTGAAGAGATCGTTGCAGGAATCGGTGGCCTTGTCCACCTCCGTCTTTTGTGAACTTGAACCTGTCTTGCCGTGTACCTGGTCTGCTGCGTTCCTGGCTTGGCTGGGCTGGTCCTTTCGGAGGCTTTGCAGAATGCCCGCCAGCTCACCGGAGTCCAGGGCCGTCTCTGCACGCGCGAGCATCTGAGCCTTGAGCTGGAAGATGTCGCCTCTGACTTTCTCTTCCTCCCGTGCCTTCCGCGTCCTGTCGTCGCCTGCCTTCTTTGCACTCGCACTCTGCGAGGTTGCAACGGGCTCCGGGAGTTGCTTCGTCAGGGAGAGATGGTCCAGCGCCTCTTGCAGGCTGCCAGTGGAGAGGCTCTCCTGCAGGAGCTCTCTCATCTTCTGCCTCAAATCCTGCACGCTCTCCTCTTGGGGCTGCTTCTGTGGGGCCGGGAGTGGCTTTGCATAAGATTGCAGCACCGGTCCCAAAGCACCGGATGAGACAGCTTCCTGCAGGTGTTCCCGCAGCTTCGTCTTAAGGGCTGCGACTTTGTCGAGGTCTTCGCTGATCTTTAGAGTCTTTTGGCTTTCCGCGACAGCGGTGAGCGTGTTCTGCAGTGCACCTGTGTCCATGGCATCGAAAAAGACTGATTTCAAGTTGCCCTTCAGACAACAGAAGGCATCGAGTTCTCGGGTCGGGCCCGAGCTTCCTTCTAAGTCTTGGACTCCTCGGACCTCTGCCTCCTTGGCTTCAGCTGGCTCGGGTGCTGTGGCCTGAGGAGGTGATCCTACAGCGTTTGCCACCACGTCTTCCAGCCTCCCAGAATTGTAAGCTTCCTCCAGCTTGTTTTTCAGGAGAAGCCGCAGATCCTCTGAAGCCGTTGGCAGGCTGGGCAAGGGCAAAGGCGGCAAAGGCGGCAACGGCGCCTCTTCCGGCAACCGGATCGGGGGGCGGCTGTGCCCCTCTTCGGACTCGGCCCCGGCCCGAGTGGAGGCCGTCAACGGGGCGCTCTCGGGAGGCTCCTTGGGAGCCGGTCCCACGGGTCCCACGTGCAGGAGCTCCGTGGGAGGCCGAGGCCTTGTGGGCGAACAGCTGGGCGGAGGCTCTCGCGGTGGGACGGGCGTCCTCGCCCTTTCGGGAAGAGCACTGCTCGGCCTGGACACGAGCTTCTCCAGTGTTCGGGTCTTACTCTGAGCGGCACTGAGCTGCTCGATCATGTAAGCATAGGGATCGCGGGGTCTTACTTGGATGACCGCATGAAGCAAGGATTGCACATACCTCAAGAGGCCGTGCTGCTCCAGGTAATCCTTTGCTGACGCAGCGGCATCCTTGAAATTAGGTCCCGTGCTTTCCTGGCCAGAAGGGACCGAACCATTGCCCTGTGACTGCATTCTGAGGCCAATCACCATCTCGGTGGACTCCTCGAAGCCGATACTGTAGAGCTCTTCGTGTGGATGCAGAACCAACCGCGTTGTAGCAATAGGCTGCAGCACGTCAATCTTCAACGGCTCCGACACCCCATCCAGCGTTGCAGGAAACTTCAGTGGCTGCGTGACGAGCGTCTCAAGCGGAGCCTGCCGGCGCATCCCGCCACAGCGAACGGAGACGATGGCATCTTCTGGAAGGCCCAAGCAGTGGTCCACCAAAACCTGCATGACCTCAGCCAAGTTACTGGGCATTCCGAATGCAAGATGTAAGCCTGTGTAAGCCTGAAGCCATGATTGTAAGGCTCAAAAATAAGCTCGGGGCTTTGCCGCTGCAGTCGGGGCAACCACGGCGCTGGCGCTACATCCCAGCTCAGCTCCGAGCCAGACAATAAGCTGCGAACAAAGAACAAGCACGCTGCGACACAAAGTATTTCTGCTGGCTGGTGCAACTCTGGATTTGCAATGGTCTGGCAATGGTCACAGCTGACCCTCTGCGTTGCTGAGAACGATTCGACCCAGGCGGAGGATGCGGCCTTTCGCGATCTTTCACAGATTCACATGCAAGCGAGATGACGCAAACCACTAGCCTCATGCTCAAGATGCGGTGCTGTGCAGCCGCGGCGGTCCAATGAGCAATGGAGAATGCTGAAGCGCGATCCTACGGATTCTTGTCTACCGATGTCGAAGTATTCATCACATGATGTGGCACATTTTGCACTGATCATGGGAGGCTGCCAACGTGTCTTTGCTTGGCGACCATCCTTCTGTCTAGATTCCCCGACCACATGCTGGAAATGCCTTGCGGAAACCTACAATGCAGGGAATGATGTCTCCATCATTAAGATGCATGCAGTTGGACACATCGCACCGGATTTCCACCTCTTTTCGTGTGCACCAAAGCTCAGCTAAGTGCCATGTGTCCTCCTTGCCTACGACAGGCCCCAAAGCCGCATGTTTTCACGAAAGTCTGGATCATCCGGGATTCCATTGTGCTTGTATTCTTGTACCTCAGCAGGTCTACGCGTGTCTCATGCTGCAGGCGCTGCATGCAGCGTCGCACAACGCAGCGCATCACAAGGGCTCCAGAGCAAGTCACATACTCATCGATATGGTGGCGTGCGATATACCAGGCCACTTTCGCCTTGGCAGGGCCCCGAGGCAGAAAGCGGTCTCAAACCTCACAAAGGCCAAACCTTCTTCCAGTGCTGCGCAAGCTACAAGAGCCGTCGAGGTGAAGATTGCTCTCAGGCTCGACAATATGGCTATTCGTCTTCGCAGCCGCTGATTCTCTGCCCAAAGTGCCAACGCAGTCTCATTTGCTTTGGTCTTGGGCTTTCGGATAAGGGGCTTGCAGCTTTCAAATCTTTCCCCGTCCGGGAACATTTCAATGTCCAGGGACTTGGTGCCTTCATATCCTTCATGTTTTTTCACGACGGAGGCAATCTCCCAACCACGCGAGGTGTCCACCTTGATGCGTTCGCCTTCTGCCACGTCGCTGTACGAGTCACCTGGAAGCTAACACACGACACGCACCCTTCACTCGACGTGAGGTACTGCCCAGGCCACATGGGCAATCAAAAAAAAACATACGGTGGCATTCTAGGTATATTGTCCCAATAAATCCGGCCCGGCACATAGCCCGACTGGAAATATACCTCCGGCCCCCCGGCCTTGATCAAAGCGCGTAGCCTGATCTTGCATGTGTCGAATGCGCGGCCGCACGGATTGCAGCTTCGCTCCTTATTTGTAAACGTGTGTTTGCAGCATGAGCACCAACACCAAGAAAACAGGAAAGCATGCACTACTACCATTACCGTTGCTATTGCTGTTGCTGCTACAATGACAACGAATATTACCATTGTCACTACTGCACAGACCGACCCGGGGCGAGGCTCCGCTGGGGAAGGCCAGGTCGAGGGTATCATCTTCGGGAGCTTTGCTAAGGACTTTCGCTGGCTGCCAGCCGCTGGCAGTTCCAACGAAGATCGTGTCATTCGCCTTTACCGTGACCTTGGCCATGCATTGGCATGATGCGCTGGCTCCCAGCACAGCTTCCGTCTGCTGTCATGTCCTGCATCTAGCGGACCTGGCTATGTGGAATTCTCCCTTCACTACGGCCGTAGTAACTAATCATAATCCTATCACAGCAGAGAGTCGTAGCGCCACGGGTACCGTCTCGCCAGACCCCAGCTTTGCCTCAGACGTGGAATGGGCTAAAAAATTTCAACGAGAAAGGCCAGGCTAGACTTGGCCTGCGGCCTTACATGCTGGCCAGCACGTGGGCTTGGAGCTGTCAGTTCCAAATCCAAGATGCCCTTGGCTTCAGCGCTTACGAGGCACAAGGCGAGTGCGTGTGTCTCAGTGCCATGACGACGGCCAGTTGTCTGCCGAGAAACGGTCTGCAGGTTGTGAGCAAGGACCACACACGGTTCCCAAGTGGAGCTTCGACGAATGTCTTCGGAGCCGTTTACAATCACTTCAAGGCGATCTCCTGTCACAATAAATGCAATAAGCCGCCCTGGGCTTGGCAGTCTCTGCAAGACGTCCTTCAGCAACATCATCGAAAGGCACGATTGGGCTGGCAAGCACGTCCTCCAAACCTCCGGGGCCATGCGAGCATTGACAAGAGCTGCTGGTTTGCCTGGACTTAGAGTATACATCGCCCGACCGTCTCGAGGCAGCAAATTCTGATCCAAACCATCCGCAAACAGGACTCGCTTCTCCTCCGGACAGTGCACACCCCGTCCATGAAACGGACGCTTACAGCATGAAAGATGCCACCTCCAAGAAGGGTAAGACGTCAGGGAAGACGTCGCTCTTGATGGCCTGGTGGCAAATCTACTCCACACCTCCGGTCCCCTTCCAACGCAGACTAGTTTGATTCTATGGCGCAGAGACCTGCAGCACGTCGAAAGGCTCAAAGGCCACGACCTGACACAATCGCACCGCGACTGGCCTTCTAAGTCCTACATCGCCCGGCAGGTTAGAACCCTTCTACCAGCTTTTTTCTGGCAGTTCGATTGGTCACGAAATCTGAACAGAGAACCCGCCATGAGGATGAGCTCTGTGGCCAAGTCCCTATACTCGTCCCTTCAAGGGCCATCTACCATCTGCGTCTAGCACTCACCATGTTTTTCCAGCGCACCGTATTTGCTCTGCAACCATGGCTAAGCAATCGTAACATGCAGTTGCGGAACAGATGTTCAAGAAGGGATCCCCGGCTTGAGTCTGTGGAACGCGCTTGCAAAACATGGGTGACTCGAAAAGCTCATCATGAAATAGTCCAGCTGCTCTTAGAGCATGCTAGACTACGGTTTATGGTGAACATGGCAATTCGCCATTGGCTCCCTCACAAAGTCCGGAAGATCTAAGATCACTTATCCGGAAGCGCTCTGACAACCTCGAAGATTCGCATCATAGCATCGTGAAACCTTAGCGGGAATTCAACGATCTTCGGTTGGCGGCGGTGATAGCCCACCGGTCAATCTATCAATCAGTGCCTGCACGATCTGCAGTGCCAGAGTTCTACCAAAGCGTCAGGTGACTCCGTCGGCAATGGCTGCCCCTGAACATGAGTCACCACCCACTTCGGCTGGATGTTCGCTTGGTCGGCATGAGAGTCCTTCGCGGTGAAGTCTCTAAGCATCTCTCCTATGATCCCTACCATCACCACGCCGTCTTCTGTTCTATGACTTCTATGGCTTGGTGGACTGCTATGATTCGGCGGACTACTATGCCTACTGTGACCTTAGACTTTAAACTTTACTACTGCCGGTTTTGATGTGGTACATCTGCACATAGCTGCCCAATGCGTCGTTCTCTGCTCGCTTTGTTGCGCATTCTTTCTTTCGCAGGGCATTGGGAGCATCTGTTGTCTTTGCAATATTCGCCACTGCCAGGCTATCCGCAAAACTCCAACTATTTCGAACCACAAGATTAGGGGTGTGCTCCGCCCCGGGTAACGACAGTGTGATTGCACCCTGCAATGGAAGAGAACCGACGGGGGACGAATCTACGGCAGGGTGCATGGCGGGCTCACAAGGTGGCCCCGACAAAACAAGCTACAGGTTCGAGGCTCCTGGTAGAGACAGGAGTGTGACAGACCAAGGTCGACTAAGGTTCCGACGTCACTCTCCCTCTCGCTTCTTCAGCACTTGTCACTGCTTGTTGATGGTATGTACCGTATAAGTAGCATCTCACTCACTGTAACTACCAGTGCTGTAGAGAGAGAGAAAGAGAGAGAGTGAGAGAGAGAAGTCGACCCCTGGCAAGGGGACGGGCACCCACGTTGTCTCCTCTCCACCCGTGAGGGCTAAGACGCAAGTGGGGCACAGTGCTCCGTAAACGTCATGGCACCATGCGGGGCAAGCAAGGCAAGCATATAGAATCATCAATAACCGCACCGTCACCAGCATCATCCTGTCAACGTCTTCAAATATCTTGACGCTCATGTCAGCCAGAACTACTGCGAGGTAGCACCTGGTGCACAGATAGCCTGCCGTGGTACCCCCAAAAGAAGGCTGCGACTTTTGTTGCTGTTTAGGAACTCGGTCATGGATTAGACCGCAGATGAAAACATGAGTGGGTTGAACCATGATTGTTGCAGCACCTGCACGCACCGCAAAAGGGAACAGGCGAATGCTCCGTGGTGCTCGGTACCTCCCGGCCCATCCCGGCATGCCCGCTGAAAGCTTCGCAAATGGCACGGACTTCATGACACTTGGTCATGCGCACTTCTAGTACTGCTCTGCAAAAACATTGTTTTGGTGACACATCGTAACGAGAATTTGCCTTTGAGAAACGTGGAAAGGCAACGATGGCTTAGAAAGGCTCAGCATTCATCCTCAGTATGTCAGACGGGGCTAAACAAACGAGAGCAAAACCCTAGCCCGAACAAAGCCAAGCTTACAAGGAAGTAAGTAGAGGGTGGGTGAAAGTGGAGCATGTAGAAATTTTCCAGAACACATGACACCATATGGAAACCACTTTCATCAGAAAAACCGCGAGGAAGCTATGGTCACAAGCCTGCGTAAACGGATGTCAGAGAACCGCAAGACACAGTCAGAATCGCATGTCTGCCAGAGGAAGAAGTGAGCCTCACGACGTCAACAGGCAAAACATTACAATAAAGATAAGATCGGTCAGATAATTCGGCATATACAACTTCCATAAGCAAACCAAGGGGGCGAGGAGTTCGGCCAGTGCCCAGGGAGCAATGCTCCAGGTACAGAGGGCTCGCACCGGGGCGACCCTAGGCGTGCGCCGCATGAAGAGGGAGCACCGTTGCTCCAGCATCGAGGGCGAACACGCAACCAAAAGGAGCAACCAAACAGGAAAGACTGCCACTTGATAATGATAAGACGCCATAGCAAGAACAGGATCTGATCAAGAAGCAGTAGCAACGTCAACACATTGACATGTGTCCGAGTTGCAATTTCCGCGCCTAGATAATGGCAAGCTCACTTGAATAGGAATGCGTCACAAGCGAAATACAGGCAGAAGCCGAAGCCAATCGGAGAGGCAAGCCCGAGCACCTTACACCAGAGGCAAAAGGTCAGAATACATCAATATTCTCGCCTGCAGCATTGCCTGACCGCAATCCAACAAGCGACGCTGCCTGTTGACACTCGCACATGTCACGAGGGAACACAATACATTACATACATACTGTACGACCGCCTTCATCCAACAGTACAATGTAGCAATGGAGGGTAGAAGGAACTTGCACCAAAGTCAGCCATGTCTTTGTGGCACTAGGAAGTGCCTGCGTACTAAATACCTGCCCTGATGATACCTGAAGTAGGGGATTAACCAGTACCGCACGCACAACGGTAGAGAAAATGTCGCTCAGAAGTAGCAGTATTGGAATCCACCAGAAATCGAGCAGTTGATGGGGACAGTAGCAGAGGCAAGTTATTTCCAGTGGTCTCGGCAGCAGGTACGCTACTTCCATACAAGGAGACTGTACTGTAACGAGGGCGGCGTCCCCAGAGAGTCGCTAACTGCCAGAGCATGAACGCAGATAAGATGCGACACTTTCGCCCACCCCAAAACCCCAATACCCGAACATCTAAGACTAGAGACAACAACCCTATAAACCTTATAAGCCCTAAACCCCAACACCCGGACATGCCACCAGGCGGGGGAAAGGGGGGTGCTCCTCGAGTCATCCAGGACTCTTAGTGCCGCTTCGGGGGTTCCCCATACCCTTTCCAGCACGAGCCCACCTGGCAAAAGCGAACATTAGGCCCCGGGGTACAAGTACTGTAGCAATGCTAATGCCGGATCTTCGGAGTACTTCCACAGTAATGTATGTCTTGTTCCTCCATGTTGCTGGCTCACGTTCGGCAAGTGCGCAGATTGTTTAGATGATCTGGATAATTTGCCGAATCGGCGTAGCATTGGCAGGTTTGCAGTATCAGCACAAAGGATATCCGTCGATGGTAGTAATGACAGATGAGCCCAGGCTTCCACCAGACCATCAACAGCATACTACAGAAACATTACAAGGATGCAGGAAGGCTCAGAATTTCGAAAAGCGGCTGGAGAATTCAAACCTCCAGAAACACGGCACCAGCACGGTCCTTCTTCACACCTTTCACAGTCATCGGAATGGACTTGCTGAAATCCAGGCCCAAAGGTTTGGACGGAAAAAAGATCTCCTGGCAAGCATGCAGAACTCGAGGTTCTCCAGATCAAAAGCCACCCCCAACCAGGCTCACTGGAAGCGTCGCAGGTCAGACCCACGTCCACCCAAAGCTCAAAGCACAACCGACCAGCGCACCGATGCGCAGGGCCTTTTTAAGACCTGCTACTTCTCTGTGACTTGCCTTGGTCGATTTGTCCGGCAACTCGAATGTGAACACGGCACCCTGCAGAAGTTTGACATGCCAAAACATGCATCCACGAAGCAGCTGGGCACAACGGAGTCCCACATTGACATCTCGGAGTTCGAAAGCAGCACTTGCAACAAACACTGCGAAATCCATGGGAGCCTCATCTTCGACAGTTGCCGCCTGCAAGCAAAGAAGGCTGCGGATCGACTTAACTTCTCACGTGCCTTGACGAGAGTACGGAATGCAGCAAGCAATGCCAAGGTGTGCCGCTACAAACTCAGGCACAGACAGCAGCAGCAGCAGCGTCATCCGTGTTCACACTCAGTGGGATACCCACGGTTTCTACAACCTGACATGTTCAGCAGCACGCACAAAACGAACCCCTGATCAGGCTTCTTTGAGACAGTGCGACCGAGCAGCTTTGGGGGTACTTTCGGTTTGACAGCAGGCGCAGAACATGTCTGACACCGGCGTGCAGGGAGTGCCCAGATATCTACGACGCTACGACCTACACCTCCACTTGGGCCGAAGCCTGGCGACATCAAGCCATGACGATGTCTGGCGTGCAATGCTTCTACATGGCATGATGCTCCCCTACCTTCCACTAAAAAACGGCAGAACCGAGGTGACTGAGGCCACAACTTCGGCTGCACGAAGCAGAGCCACCACCTAGACAATCGCGATGCATGCCAAATATCTTGTTGGAGGATTTGGGATTTGTGTTGGTGTGAGACATGTGTCTGCCGAAGATTCCTGATTCCTCCCTGCAGCTGAGGTCGCTGCAGCCACGGCTCCGCATCTCATGGACTTTATAGACTTGGCAGGCATGCTGAAACTTGGCTCGAACCGTCAAGGCCCGGAGCGCAGTCGCGCAGTCGCTCAAAAGAGATCTTGCTGAAAGAGCAGCGCATGCACAGACAGGTCCCGGACCACAGCAGCTTGTGATTGCCACACAGCAGTCTCGGGACTGGCAGCACCTAAAACCTTTGCTTTAAAGCAGGTGGCCAAACTTCGGCCACTGCGGAAGGCATAGCAGCCCAGTAGCTGTTGAGGGGACGAGGGGCTTTGTACAACAGCCAGGCCACGAAGAGGCGGCTGGAAAAGTGGACATTGCCGTGCACACGAAAACGCGCGAACATCTGCAAAGGAAACGGAGGGCTTACGCTGTTTACACTGGGTGCTCGATGACCTTCTCACGATCTGAACGTGCACGGCTGGGACCGTTAAATGTATACGGGTGTTATGTCAGGTGGACCATCCTCCATCGGGGGATCTTTCTCCTCAGCCGGCACATGTGATGCAACCGCTTGAAAGAGGAAAATCGAGCACAGCGGCCAGCACAACCAGCCCCCCGAGGCGGGAGCAGCCAACTCTTGCTCTGTGTGAGCCTTCAGCTTCTCCTGCAGCTTTGCGCGGCTCTCTTCCAGCCATCCTCAGAACAACCGATAACCGGCAATGGGGGGGTTAAACATGGCCCAGGTGCGGATGAGCAGCTCAAGTGCGCTTGCAGCGCTTCCTGCTTCGCGCTTTCATCCAGGGCTTTGTCGCGGCCAGAAAGCTCTGCACCGGCCTTACAGACTGCCGCTTAATCATGACATACTGACTGGTCATGTCTCTCGCCATGCATGACACGAGCCGTTCGCACAAACTGGCCGCGCAGCTGACGCTTTTTTCTGCTCTGGCAAAGCACCCATGTCCGTTCAAGCTTTACGGGCAAGCACAAGCAGATCCCGATTTAAGTATGTGTTTCCTGCCTGCGGCTTCGACATTCTCACCAGGCTGAAGCCTGCATGTGTCAACAAGCAACGTACGATATCTGGGGAGACGAAATAGAAGCCTCCCACACTGTATTTCTGTTGCTTGGCAAATCGTTGCCAACCGTCAGGTGCCAGCAAGTTAGCGAATGAGATGAAGCAAAATCCTCCTGGCCGCAAAATGGCCCGGATACAATGCAGGGTTTGTCTCATCTGGTGCAGGTCCATGTGGACGAAGACATCAAAGGAGTACACAAAGTCGAAAGATGTATGATACTCCTCCGGGTAAGGGGCACCGCCATGAACCAGCCGGAACTCCACATGTCGATGCCCAAGTTCAGCAATTCTGCTACTAGCACGTGCCAGCATGCCCTCACTCACGTCAAAGCACACCAAGCGTTCGACCTTGGGAGCCACCCTCGCGGCAATGCGCCCGCCGCCGCTCCCAACCTCGGCGACCGTCTTGAGCTTTTGCTCTTCTTCCAGGTGTGGGTAGAGCCAGTCACTCAGCACGGCATCGAGAGACTCAACGTCCGACCACTCATCTCCTACGAACTTCAAGGCACCCGCTTCTCTGGAGACATGGCTTGACATGCGCTGCACCCACGCCACGTCCGAACTCCAAGAATGGGCATAGGCATCCCAAAGCTTACGGTTCGTCTCATGGTTTGGCGTGTCTGTATACACCGCACATTTTTGCAGATCCTTCAAGAGCTCCAGAACCATGGGGTTCTGTCGCTCCTCAGACTCTGCAACCAGCATGGCTTCGACTTGCTCCAGGCCATGGCCTTCGCCCTGGCCTTGGCCCTGGCCATCCTCACCATCTTTCACGTCGGCTGTTTGCAGCTCCATCGCCTCCATCTCTGCATCACGCTTTTGCAAGATTTCCAGCAGCCGGGCTGCATGGGCTTCTGCCGTCTCGTGGTCACGGCGGCAATAATCCATCCGATGCTTGCACAACTTTCGAAATCTTGGCTGTAGATCTAAGCAGGTCCTCTTGCCTCAGGTGCTCTATACAGTAATCGACGTGTTGAGCTCAAGGCACTCATGCATGACGAAATACCGTTTGAAATGCCTACCGCGGTTCAGATCCTCAAGCTGCGGCAGCCGACAGCAATCTGCAAGAGAGCTTCTCGTCTCAGCTACAAGTCACTTGTGCCGGGCCTTCTCCGCCTTCTCCTCCACACACAGCATGCAAGCCGGCTCCTGCCAGCATGGGCCCTTTGAGTCCTATCGAATTTTCCAGGCTCCCTTAGAAAAGAATCGAGTCGAGGCCATTTTGTCACGTGAGCTGCTCAAGGTCTTGTCGGTTCAGGCCTTTTCTGCACAGCTCGGGATCAGCACTGCGGCAGGCCGCAGGCTCGCGACGCAGCCAATTCAAAGTCAGAGTCTAGTTGTGCGCTTCCGCCCAAGCTGCGGTTTCCTCGAAGGTTCCGTGGCATTCGGATTCTGTCAATGGGCATCCGGCCAAATGCAAGATGAAATCCCCCGGCTTCCAAGCAGAAGCGCCCCATTGCAGCGCAGAGCCTTCGCCGTACAGATTCATGGCCTCCGCACACTACATTCCGTGCTGAAAAAGCACACAACAGAGACATCAGAAGTCTTTTCTGCAGATTTTGCACAGAAAGACAACTGAGGCCTGTGCATGCTGAGGCACCAGGCCGAAGTGAGGTGCCCAGCGGAAGTCCTCTGCAAAGTCAGAGCACATCGTAGCACCGAAGAGGTCTGACTCTTGCGCCATCTGCCGTAGAAGCATGGTCTGGTCCCAGACGAAGCGCCAGTCGCTTTGCATAGCCTCTTCCAGAAAGCGTAGGCCTCGCCTTTCTGCGCCGCCTCTTACCAGAAACACGCCGGAGTTGATGCCGGAGACCTCCTCCGCCACCACGAAGTCTTTTTCGGAGAGCTGATAAGTCCGGAGCAAGGACTCCACAGAGATCGAGCGGTTTGTCACCAAAGCATCGCAGTCTAGCCACAGGAACCAGTCCGGAGGCTTCTCGCTACTGAGCACATCGATCGCAATCTGAAGCTTTCCGAACTGGGGCTCCTGTTCTGCCAAGGGAGTTTGCGTATGCATGGTGTACTCATAACCCCACCTCTCAGCATAAGACTTGTGATTGCGCTCGGTTATGCCAGAAGTCACGTTTTCCAAATTTCCCCCGGCAAAGTTCGAGTCACAGAGGGAGTGTACAGCCACCCAGTTCTGATGGTCTGTGTCGACGATTTGCCACTCTTTCTCTTCCAGACCATACTTCATGTGTAGATCGCGGAGCTTCGAAGCATACTTCGCGGAAAGTGTACTCCTGCGCTCGCAAGTCAGAGGAACCGCTGTCTGATTTTCTCCCTCCTCCCGTGACTGCCCTCCTGGCTCCGGACCCCCCCGGACCCCGAATCTTCAGCGCCAAGCAAACGACATGGCTACACAAAGTCTCGAAAGCAAAATGATGCTTTTGCAGTGAGGTCTCTGAGCTTCCTTTCCTGCCCTTGTCTCATCCGGCCTCTGAAGCCATGACATGGTCTTCAGCCGAGAAACTGTAGGAAGTGTAGCAGACTAACAGAAGCTGGATTTAGCCGGGATGCCGGAAGAGTGCTCGCGAGAGGGCCATGGTGCGGATCGGCGCCCCAAGCTGCAACAACGCACGCCCGCGCCGCGGCTGTCCAGCCTGCACTGCCTCAATCTTTACTGCTATCCTGGGCCAGCCCTGAACATTGAGTATACTCTGAACCTTGCCCATCTTGTGGCTGCACGGTTGCCAGCTCGCTCGCCCATTCGAAGTAGCTAGAAATCAAAGTTGGGCAGCTGTTCGCCGCTTGCCTGGGCGGTGACTTTCCGAAGCCACGAGAAAATCAGCCACAACAGCAAAGCCGTGCCGAAGCCACATTTTCCGAGCCGGGCAACGGGAAAGGAAGGCCGGCTGTTCCCGAGACCACTTGACGAAACAAGGCCAGCTGCAGGCAAAGCCCTCTGGCGGTGCCCTCCCGAGATGTTTCCTCCAGTTGAACACGCTGCCTTGGTGACTGTGACTGGTGCTGGGGTGAACTTCAGCTTGCGGCCCGGGTGCTCGACCAGAAGGGCTGCCCCGTGAAGCTGATGCCAGAAGGTGGTAAATGCTGCAGGCAGCTCGTGCAGGTAGGGGCAGAAGCCCTGCAAGTCTTTCCGGACGGGGTCGGGCGCCTCATCTGCCAGCACCCTCCAGATCCAGATAAGGTTCAACCACCTCAACATTGTGCCGCAGCGGCTGCACGTCAGGTGCTCTGCCCGGCAAAGTGCAATGGAACCTATCCATCGCCGAAAGAGCCCACGTCATCAGCAGCTCATCTGGAAGGAAAGCTGCGACCCTTTGTGAAGAGTGTCACTACTGTCTTCTGCCTTCAATCCTGGGCCAGAAGGACATCGCCTGTAAGTGTTGTGATCCAAAGAGAACCGACCAGCCTCCTAGGCCGAGGCCCCGAGGCCATCAGCATCAGCCCTTCAACCTGAACCTCTTGAGACTGTCATGGCCCAACATCCCATCCTGGCTGCTGGAGACAGAGTAGGACTCGGCCTGAGCTCCGGAAACAAGGACCAGCAAGGCGTCTCTGTAGCCTCGCCTCGCTGTCGCTACTTCCATCTGACGTGCTCCCGTTGTCACCTCCTGAAAGCGAAGGTCCATGCGCTTCCGAACTCGGATGACTCGGATGTCCGCCTCGGCTTCTGCTCCTGGAGCTGCCTGAGCTGCGTCAGAGCCGCGAAAGGTCACTCCTAGCACTGGCACCGAAACCAGGATCTTGAGACCTTTGCCTTGACCCCGACTGCGCTATGAGAACACTCACCACCGAACCGCAGATTGACATGCTGAGGCCGCGACCTCGACTTGTGCGGCCCATAACTTTCCTGACAAGTATGCTTGGACATTCTGCGGCACGGATGGCTTTCAAGAAGCACTCCATCTGCAATCGGCTAGGAAGCCGCGACGGATGTTCAGAGGTGCCGGCTGCAAGCGGAAGAGAAACGGCGCCTCCCCCCCCCCCCCCCCCCCCTGGTATGTCACGCGCCGGGCGAGTGGTTTCCTTGCTCCCGCCTCGTCTGCAAAGACCACTGCCTGAGCGATGTCTGCTGCCTTAGACTCAGGATGAGTGAATCACCAAGCAGACGGGAATTCCACTCGCAAAATGGCTGCCCGCTTGACCGAAGCTCGGCGATTCGCAACAATGATCTGCTTCTGCTCGTCAACCTTCACATGTGACGTGCGAGACACTTCCAAACCGATACACGCACCCTCGAATGTCAAAGTCTCACCATGGCGACAACAACATGTGAAGACGAGTACTTTCTGGCATGGTGCAAAACCACTCTGGCCTTCGCCCTGGCGCGCTCATGTTTCAGTCTGTCCTCCCACTCCTATGGCGCAAGCGAGGCTTTGCTGGCGACATGCATTCTATCAGCAGCAGGAGCCTGAAACCGCTCTTCATTGAAGGTTTGCGCAATCGCAGTTTGCTCCTGGCACCTCAAAGTTTCCCAGACTAGGCACTGTGCACATAGTGCTGCGGTAACTGGAACAAGCATCAACCGTGTACAACAGAGGCTCGAACATGAGTGGGTCGCTCATTCGCTGCAGGTGTCGAGCCTGCAGCACATACTTGCTCGTTTGCAACTCGGATCATGATCGCGCTGTGGTTCTCTGATGTTCAACGGCATTCGAAAGCCTACAAGTGTATTGCCCCAGACATGCCCACTTGCCTTTGCCTCAACATGTTTCAGCCATTTGTCATCCCCCAAGGATGCACAGCTTTGCACCTCTGCTCTCGCCAAGACATGCTTTGCCACGGGCCTTGAAGAGGTTCACTGTGATTCACTAACAGTATGGCCGGCATGGGATAAACGTGTCTCGGCTCAGAATGCAGCACGTCCCCTGGCCGTCCTCAGAAACACAATTCCCACGACATTCCCCTAACTTAAGGAGCAAGTTTGGCAAGAAGCACCAGAACTGAGAACTGGGCCAATGAGCCGCACGAGCGATCGCTCCATCGAAGGCACCGGAGACATTTGTCCCACCGATTAAAGCACAATTTTGAGCAAGCTGTGCGAGACGGCAACGCCCTTCGCTCTGCTACACTCGCTTCAGATGCTTCGTTTAACTAGCAGCTTCTACAATTTTGTCGGCTTATCATGCTTTCTTAGGTCGCCTTGAAAGGCCGCAGCGCAAGATAATCCACAAGAGCATGCACGACAAAGCAGCTCGCAAAAGTGCAGATCACATACATGCTTGCACCGCTTTTTGGTCGTGCTGCCGAACTAATCATATAGCATCACGCGGCCTCTTTCGCGAGATGTCCTGTCACAAGGTCACAAGACAACTGTCGTGCCACGGCTGCTTTCTAAGGCTAGACATCACCTCACAACACAGGCGCGCCTGTGCCTCGAGCATGGAGGCCTGTCACGCACATAGTAAGCAGCAGCAATTGCACAAGGCACAACGAACTAAACGGGAGAGACTTGTTGGGGCTTATGTCCAAAACAGCATGGCCAGCCCGCAACACCGGTGGCTGCAATAGTTCTGAGGACCCCTCGTCTATGCCAAGACATCTGTCCTAAACTGATGAGGGGTCGACCCCCATGGCTTGCAGACGATATGTGTGCAAGTTAAGGCTTTCTCCCGACTGCAAGTTAGCAACCATCGCATCATGTGCCTGTTCAATTGTGGCTGACAAGATCTGACAAGCATTCTGAGGGTGCTGGTCGGGGAGCTGAAAGGCAAGGCTGACCGTCTCAAACTTTCCATGGTAAACAGAATCGCCGCACACATAGGAGTGCAGGGTCTCTGTGCACCAACCCAACACACAATCGGCATCGAGAAATTGTTCAAGTCCGATACAAATGGGACACTCCAAACTTAAAATTGGATGCTGAACTAAGCCACGCCAACAGCCAAGCCCTCCGAAGTTTGCAGAAGACATTTGTTGATCTGAAAGTCATTTAAGAAGAACAGTGCAAACCGGACAAATCTAAACCAGGATAGAGTCGGATAGAGTTCTCGAGTTTACCCTAACCGAACTTCGCATAATCGTGCCGAAGTGTGCAGGCCTCCGCAATGATTACCGCGTTGGGATCCGCTCCTCCCATCTGAGCCTTGCCAAAACATGCAGTCGGAGCTTGACCCCGTGTCGACAACATCGATGCAGCACAGATGCTGCAGCTGCCGACTCCAGCAGCTTCAGGGAGGAGCGAAGGGGAAGGCGAGCCAGCGCTTTAAGCGTCAGATCCTACAGAAGAGTCACTGGCGAGCTGCTCGCTGCACGGAGGGCATCCCAACACTCCTCCAGGGAAAGCCCGAGCTCGGCGGCCTTCTGCCTGAAGCCGTTCGCACCGCTTCGGACGCTCGGTCTCTTGGCGCTCTTCGGCACGTCATCGCCTCGTCTGGTTTCCGGTGAAGTTCATGCCGCTGGACATTCCTCAGCTGCTCAAAGAGGTGTGGCAAGCTTTGGCGATTCGGGGCAACTCCGAGTTTTGGGCCCGTCCGCACAATCTTGGCAATAGCTGCCTGCAGAAAAAACACGAAAGGAAACACTCACCGACAAGTGTTGCAGCAGCCTGAAGATAGTTGTTGGGATTGGCGATGCTCACCTCTTGAGACTTGACTTCTATCCGAGCGTCTCTCTTGCACATAACCTGCGTGTTGCGCAGCAGCTGGGGTTCCAACTCCACCTTTGCCGGTGCCTGGTCGGCAAGGCTGAGCAGTAACTGGTTGGCGCTAAGAACGCCGGTCATGGCTCGAAGCCTTTGGAATATAAAGACCCCAGGAGGTCCATTGCTTGCTCCTGCAGGGCTGATATTTTCGGGAAACAACACGTGGGCCTATGAATGTCCTGCGAGAGGCACCGTAGTGCCAGCAATGAATTGGCATCAAGGTTCTGGCCGTTCCACAAGTCCTCACAAAACTTTGGTATCACCCCGTGCCCCACTTCGAGATTCATTCGCTCCCGCTGGTTGAGATCCAGCACTGCCCGTTCCATCAGAGTAACGTCCGGAGGGACCTGCCACGGCATTGCCACGTCCATGGCCATGGCATGCCATGGCAGAAACGGCCCCTTTCCCCCCCCTCCCCCGCCCCTTCCCCCTTCCCATCGCGCGGACGTCTGCTCGCTACTCTCTGCCCAAAGGAGGCGCTTTTCTCTCTCTCTCGCAGCAGAATGCGCAGCATGCTCGATGACGGAGAGCGGGGCGGGCGTCCTGCAATGACATCCCACAGGTACAACGACAAACACTGCTGAACCCCAAGAAACTCAAAAAGCCACAAGAATGCCTTTTTTCCCCTGCGAAAGTCAATCTGCCACACCCCATTGGCCGGCATCTCTGTCGGCACTACCTGCTTCCTGCGCCGGGGCTTCCAGCCAGCTTTGCAAAGCAGACAGCTCACACAGCTCAGCATCCAGCCCGGCCTTGCAGACACAAAGAAAGCACAGCCTCCCTAATAGCATCCGCAGCATTTTAACCGAGCGGCGGCGATCAAGGATGTCTTCATGTACTTGGCAAACTCCGTCCACTCTTGAGGCGTTATGTCGTAGTCGATACTTCCTTGGCACGCCATGCGCAAAGCCGGCTGCTCAGACGAAACCACCAGTCCGCAGACAGGGCGGGATGTCCCTCCCAGTCAGTATCAATGAAGACAATAAAGACTAAGTTGAGACTCTCATTGGCCGGAAGCTGGACACTAGAAGCGCTTTTTCCACTCTCTAGGACTCTAGGATGCAAATTTACCCTGGCGGCCAGTGCCACTAGCTTTAAGGCAGCCGGAGATCTCCAACGCATCTCATCTGCCTGCCATGCCAAGTGCTGGATCTCGTCCGGAGGTACGCTGTCAGCCTCCTCAGCCTTTTCCGCCGCCCTCTGGGACACCGACATCCAATCCGGCACGCCGCAAGTGCCAAAGTCCTGGAGTTCTACCAGAACTGTCCTCCACTGTTTGGAATGCCGGGAGCACACATGCCACAGGAAGCTGGGCGCACCCGGCTTCAGAACGTTGTCAGCGACCACAACGGCGAACCTTCTCAGTGCATCACACTTCTCCAGCTGCTTCAGGTCTTCCAGGAAGCGGGACCCGCGTTGGTCGAAAAACACCACATCAAACGACTCCACGTCGAGCTTGTCGAGGCAGAGCTCGCTATGTCCAAGTCGCACGTCCACAACTTCCTCGAGACCGGCATGAGCCACCATTTCTCGCGCTATGAAAGCGAAAACAGGATCCATTTCCAGACTGATGACTCGGCCATGCCACCTCCGCACCGCAGCTCCCAGACGAATGGCTGAGAAGCCCACATAGCAGCCAACCTCCAAGACCGATTTCGGCCGCAAGGTCTCCGCCACCTGCTCCAGCACCTGCGCCTTGTCACCACCAGCCACTTTGAGCCACAGTTTTCTTCTTTCGCAGAAAGCCTCCACCGCGGAGAGGACGGCTTCCGCGTTGCCTTTAGCAGCAAAGCGCTTCACAAAGTTGAGCAACTCTGCCTCACGCGAGGCCCTTGAAGGCCACCGCACATGTCCTTCGAGGCCCAGGTGTGCCCAGATGCGGCGCTCGCACATCTCTCGGCGAGCGCCCAGCTCCGCTGCACCAGTCAGGAAAACGCTGGCCAATTCCTCTGTGCATGACAAGGGCTCCCATATTCCCTAAACCCACCTCTTACGTGCCGGGTGATTCGGTGGGACTACAGTAAAGAAACTGTGTTGGATCGTGGTGATGTGGTGGGTCCGTTGGGTCGATGTTGGGTCCGCTTCGGCACAGTAACTGACCCTAAACCGACTCGAAGATTGCAGTCGGATCCCAAGCTTATTCCAAACAAACTCCACTCAGACCCCAGACAAGCGCACTCCCCAACAGACTTCTAAGGCTTTATGCTGCGTGTTTTTGCTTGCTGCATCTGCTCAGGAGTTACCACCAAAAGATTTTCACCAGACCGCACATGGCATTCAGAAATACGGGCCAGATTCCGGGCCGAGTTCGGGTATGCTCAGGAGCGCCTGGTCCAAGAGGGTACCAAACTCGTCGTGGAGGCGGAGCTTGAGTAGGCCACGAGCCAGCATGGCAAGAGCACGGAGGTCGATCGACGAAGTGTCTGTCGCCTCGGCCAGCTCCTGAATGCAATCCTGAACGATCGCCAGGACTCCGGCAGGAACGGACTCGCGAAGCTGTGCATGACTAAGGCCCCAAACCAGGTTGGCAATCTCATTGGCAGCCAGCAGACCGGGCACCAAGCCTCGCGTCCGCAGCACAGCTGCCAGGTCCTTCAGGTGGCCCACTGCTCGAAGGCTTCCGAGCGACCACGCGGTGATGGAGAGCTCTTGAACAGACATCTCCGGGCTTTGGGACACGGCAGCTGCACAGAGCTCTGCGCGGGCAGGTGGGCTTCCAGAGAACTCCAAAGTCGCAAACCCCCATAAAATATTGGCCAGCGCTCGTGGGGACATCTCCTAAACCAGGCACAATTTAACAACAAGCTGTTGTCAAGACTGAGTCAAGACCCTCCCAAAACAGAGCCGAGCTGCGCTCATTCTGCAAACAATCTGGACCTCGAGCGCAGCCAGCAGCTCCGGATCCCGGTGGCCTCCAGATCGCTTGCTTTGGATCGATGCGCCGCCGGCCGCCGCACAGGCCCAGACAACCGCGGCTAGGTGCTGGGGCGCCAGCTCCGCCACGCGCCGCCGTGCCGCGGCTCCCAAAGAGAAACCCGGCCGAGTCCGCGTCATCCACGGCCCGGTCGGCCCATGTCCGGCCTCCAGATGCTCCAGGACAGGCCCCAGCCTGGCAGCAGCCCAGAAGATGTTCGCCAGGTGCTGGCCGCTCAAGGACTGCTGGATACCTCCTGCACTCGCAAAGAGCTCCTGCACTGCGCGGCTGGCAGCGTCGTCCCGGAACGCCTGGACCTGTGCTGCCGGCGGTGCGGCTGCAAAAGCCCAAAGGGTGTTGGAGAGCTCTTGCGGACCGAAATGATGAGCACGTCCCTGTGCATGAGTAGCGACATGCTTCAGGAGAGGTCCATCTGCACAGCTCAATTTCACGAAGCTCCAGGCCAGGTTGGCCAGGTGCCGGCTGTCACAGGTCGGAAGCTCATGGATGGCCTTAAGCCTCAAGGCTGACACCGCAGCGAAGGCATCTCTCACAGCCACTCGGGCCATGGACCAAAGCACCTGCGAAGTTTCGAGTATTCCTACTTGAGGCTCCCGGATTCTCTGCACCATCACCTCGAGAATGCGATGGATGGCATTCCTGGCTGCAGAGGCATCTGAAAGCTGCGCAGCAGCCCAGGCAAGTCGCCCAAGGTCCGCTGCAGAGTGTTTGTCCGCTTGGTCGAGGGCGGCCTCCATGAGCGAAGGCTTAAGTACTCCCGTGGTGGCGGCAAAGGACCAACAAGCCTCGGCAAGGTGAACTCAATTTCAAGGCCACATCTTCGCTTGAGCAGCCGATTCCCTCCAGCTTCCAGCCGAGCAGCTGCTGCCAGGTTGCTTGGTTGCAGCTCTGTTCGACGCTCCGAAATCAGCGAGGCCAACTTCAGCCATTCTGGATCCCTGGCCGTGTCGGTCCGCCTCGCATACCTATGCCATCGGGCCACGGCATGAGCAGCGGAGACCAGCCTTTCTGCAGGAAGGCCAGCCCAAGACGAGTGGTTCGGCGTCTCCAGGACCAGTTCCAGCACCTCTCAATTCTCAAAACCGCATCAGGATGTGTGTTCTTGCAGAGCAACTTTTGAAAGTTTTGGTTGCAAAAACAAGTTTCGACGATCACGCTAGGGTAAACCATGGCAAATGCATTCCTCGAGGGCCTGCAACGGTCTGATGCATCGCTTCCAGTGGGCTGCAGCCCTCCCGCCATCCATGCCATGCTTCCAGTGAGTCTGTGGCAGTTGGGCTGACCTTGAACAGCATTCTCGACGATCAGATCATGCTACGAGAAACATTGTGCTAAAGCACGTCACTACAACATTCCTCTGGTGACACGTTGCCGAGGCTTGCCGAGCTGAAAGCTTCTCAACACTTTGAGCCCGATTAGCGCCTTGACTTCGACACAGATTCTGCGACTGGCGTGCGAGACCGGCCGGCGACAGCATCAGAGCCAATTTGCAAGCACTATCCAGTATCAGTGTTACAGTGTTCAATCACGGGTACAGGGTCCTGCTCGCCATCTGATGGCATCGTTGAAATCGAAAAGCTGCTTCCGTTCTTGATGGCCTGGCCACACACGAAGCTCGGGTGGCACTCGGGATTCTTGGGAATCCATACGAAACTCTTGCAGACTCTGGGCGAGCTGGCTTTCCTTGCTTGAGAACGAGAGTTTTGTTCCCAAAGCACATTTTCCTTGCACACGATCGAGGCAGGGTGTGCTTGAAACAGTTGATGCGTCGTACAAGTGGAGACGAAGCTGGATCTGATGTCGTCGATGAGTGTGTCTCCGAGGGGGACTTGTGCTCGAATGCCCTGCGAATCCTACAAGATCTGTTGAACTCATCCGTCGGCGCAGCTGTCGTCCCAGAACGTGCCCGCCGCATCGCTACAATGTGAGAGGCATTTGTGCTTTGATCTGGTCGACTTTGTCCAACATCGCGTCACGCTGTCTTTCCCGATCTCCTTCCGCAGTGGTGTAGCCCACGGGATAGTCCAGCTTCCCAGCCTCACCTAGGCTGCGCCGGGACAGCAGAAAAGCCTGTCGGAACTTCCGTGTCTCAGCTCCGTGCTGATCATTCCTCTCAGCAAGCTCTGGCTTTTCTTCGCCTGGTCCTTCTCAGAGGAGCGAGCCCTGGCGAGCTGCTGCTTCCTCGACAAAGCCACACACGCGCAAGCCGCAAGCACCAAGCCATACTAAGCCGAGACTCGCTTCTGCGTTTTGTGGGTCGTGCTCCTAACAGGATAAGGCAGCACTTTGCAGTGCAAAGTGCGCACTAGATGGGAGTTCACATAGTCCATGCTGACTCAGCCCAGCGCCAGCACAGAAAGGAAGTCACGCTTTGCCTTCTCTGGCTCTCCAAGGCTGACGTACCTGGGCCGTGGCAAAGCCCTAGAAGCGCCTCGACTATTTTGAGTCTAGACGTGACAAGCCACGCAACACCTCGCCGAAACAGTGCCTTGACGTTGCCGGGATCTGGCGAACTGATTCCGCCTCATGCTCTACAAGCCCAGAGCGGCCCATCGAATACTGTGCTTAGCGAATTGCTCCATTTCATGCTTCAGAAACTGTCCTGCCTCCGTTGAGAATCTCCTCGGTGAGACATGGTTCGCATCATAGAGGTGCTTACAGTACTCAGCCATCCAGTGCATGTTACAATCGCCACTGGGAAATATCTACGTGTGCAGCGATGCACTGAGCATTCCTGCAGACAGGTGGCAGTACAGAGGTCCACTACGTCGCGGAACTGTTCAAGCTTCAGCCAAGCCATGACTTCGTTGCTGCGACTGGTCTGGCGAAGCTCCTCTCCAGCTGAACGTAGCTCCTCGAGGATATGGAGCTGACTCAGGATGCGTTGTTGTGTGAAGTTGTAGTGTCCTCTGGCCAATCGTCCACGTAGCCCATCATGTCCTGCACGGACCTGTACCTCAGTTAGGTCCAAACCAACACGCTAAGCCGCTAAGCCGCTAAGCAAGTGTGAAACCTGCGGTCCAGGTACACCCAGCAAGCACGTCGAAAGTCCTTGGCTTTCATGAAGTCCGCGCCCTTTTGTTTCAGCTGTCTGCCCTTCTCGACTCTCTGCATTGGCAAGAGGTCCCAAGTGTCCGGAGTCCTCACCGGGGCCAGGAAGAGGAGGTGCGCTTGCAAACTCACAACTGCTGGAGTGTACTTATAAGTATTGCCATGCTGTCGATGGCTTCTGTGAAGCTGCCACATCGCCCAGCACGAGCTGTCCTCTGGAAGTCGGTTAATTCAACTTCGATTTCCACTGGGCCGCTACTGGGACAAAGGCCCAGCTCGTCGTCTTGACACATCGCCGGATCCTCTGCCACAACGACACACCTCCGTCACAACACATCCAGATTCAAAGGCACCTTATCCCTGAATTATACCTGGAAGAATCCCGTTGAAAAATCTCATTTCAAGAGAATTTATCGCGCAGTCTCTTGAAGCAAGCCGCCTCTCGCCTTTGGACATGCTCAGCACAGCACATTCCACGGCTTCACAGCGTTTTCCAGCAATCAATTCCCACATCACCTGCTTGCCTCGTGACAGGTTGGGGATTCATATGCCTCAACTAGGAGGCCAGTGCCTGCCAAGGTGCCGTTGACGACTGCCGAGATCTGGGACAGGTTGTTTGGCTTCTTGGACGCATCACCATCCATCTGCTGCCTCTTGATCACCCGTGGAAAGTTTTTCTCTCCACATCTCTGGAAAAAACCACAGTCCTTCACGAGGAACACATCCAACAATTCCAGCTCCAGCGTCACCGTGGAGTCGCGCGGCACCGTGGAGTCGAACGCTCTACTGCAACCGTCGTAGCCATACTGCGGTGTCAATGTGACGGTGGCCTTCTCATACTGCGACATGGACATCACAACAAGCTGCCAGGTTTTCTCCGGCAGGTCCAGCGGGCTCGGCCCTGAAACGCTGGCTTCAACTCCATCTGCCGGACTTCTCGTATATTCGGCCCCTTCAACATATCCGGTGTACCGCAGTTTGATCGTCCACCCGGGATATGGTTTCTTGAAGCCGGTACCCTCTACCTGAACCACCTTCACCACACCTCCGTCAGAAGTCAGGGAGTTCGTCCTTCTCCACCACAGCAGCTCCACCTCAAATGTTAGAGTTGCCTGTGGCGGAATTTTGCCAGGAACGCCGTCTCCGTATGCGAACTCTGGACCTACAGTAAATTTTGCCCGCTCCCCTTTGCACATGGTTGCAATTCCAAGATCAAGGCCCCTGTTGATCTCGCCCTCGCCGAGCGTGAATTGAAAATCACCGGACTGACGGTAAGTGTTGTGAAACTCCGTGCCGTCTGGCAACCATCCTCTGAAATGGATATGGACCTCATCACCAGCTTTTGGTCGGGCGACGCAATCGGCCTCAGAAAGAGTTTCCTTCCACACGCCTTCAGGAAGCCCGGCATCTTCAGCTACAGGCACCGCAGCCACCGAAGGTTCCATCGACGTGTTGTGACGTACTGTGCAGGCACCACCTCTTTGAAATTGCAATGATGTGCCTAGGGCCTAGGCCCACCCCCACCCACCCAGGCAAACTAATTACGCTGCGCACGTTGCAGTTGCTATGACTAACTTCTTGACCGAAACATGACTCACCTGGCATGGCTTCTTCTGCTAACGGTCCTAATGTGCAGAGGTGAGCTGTGAATCAGGTCTGCTTCCACAGCTCAATCATCGCTTCTTCACCATCGAAAAGCAACGCGTCGCAGAACGCAGGCTCTCCTTTATGTCCCTCGCATGCGGTGAACGACAAGCTCTGCTCACAAACGCCTGCAAGCCTACAGCGTGAAGAACGAAAAACTTGGGCGCGATTCCCATGCCTGAGGCATGCAACTGCCCCCCTTTAAACAAACCAAGGGCCGCGGCCCCAGAGATTTACAGGCATATGGTGCACAAAGTGCCATACGAGGATACCCACCCAACCGTCCTTGCACTCATCAACTTTCGTTGCTTCAATGATCTCCTTCTGCAGGGCTGCAGGGATCCACCAATTCACCATGTACCCCGAACCTTTGTTCTCGTTCGCAGCCATCACAAAGCAAGCATCATGAGGGCCCAGGCTTGTTGAAAACATGCCGGCACCCCAAGGCCACCAGGTTGAGATCAAATTCTTGCTGCCACTCTGGAGCTTCATCACGTTCTTGCACGCATGATACGCCTGCTCCTCGCCTGGGTACGAAATCTTGGGGACCGGCGGCATCTCCCACTTGCCTGGCTCGCCGATGCAGCCGTAGTTGCAGTCCCCAATCGCGAAAATTGTGCCATCAGCCCACACGCCACCACCCTCGCTGGGCTTCTTTGTGACCTGCAGGTGCTTGTTGAAATGGATCCAACCACCTCCACCGGGGCCCTTGTCTGACAGCGTGGATTTAGGCATGAAGTAGTTGGAGGCCTTCACACCAATGCAGACGTAGGTTTCATCGGCACCGTTTGGTAGCTCGATTTTCTTCCAGAAGTCTGGACTCTTGGGGTCATAGCCATAATTGCTGCCATAGAACTCCTTGATTCCACAAGCATTCATATATTCCGAGCAATACGTTGCCGCACTGTCCGGCAGTGGCCCAAGGCAGCGAGGCAGGAAGTCGATGATGGTCAGCTTCAGATCTGGGAAGAAGTGTTCGAGCTCTGTTGCCCATTCCACTCCAATAAACCCGGCACCCACGACCAATATGGTGGCCTTCTTCTTATTCAGATCCTGCAGCTTGTGGTACTCTTCTATGACGTGGCGACGGCGGCCTTCCAGAAAGCGCTCATCGATGTGCTTCCAATCACTTATTGCCCTACCCTCCTCATGAACCGTCGGGAACCACAAGCTCTCGCCCATGGGCTTGAAGGGTCCAAAGTTGCAGCCCGAGCAGATGAGGCAGTAGTCAAAGCTAATCTCATCCACGCTGTTCGAGCTCATGGTCTTGATGCTAGCAGTCTTCTTCTCACCGTTCAACTCCTTCACCTACAGAGTGGTCACAGAATGCAAGCTGCACAAGAATGGCCTCGAAGCATTCCAAGTATCACACACCCTAGCGGCCCTAGCGGCCCTAGCTCCCAACCTCTCCCCAGATGTACTTTACCCCCATCTTGCGCTCCAACACCGGCTGCAGGGTGAAAGTCAGGGAGTCCCAGTGCGCCGGCTTCACGAAGGCCCGCAGAACGCCTGAGGAAGCTCAAACACAACACATATAAACATGACAGACATATCACTGTAGCATGTGACGGCATATTCCTTCAGTCCACGGGCGGGAGTGCGCATGCGAAAGGGGAAATGCGGCCCATGCGGCCTGGCGTATACTCGAAATACTCCTTGGCGTCAACCACAGTGACATAGAACTTCTTCTTGAGCTCCCGCGCACAGAAAGTTCCGGTGAACTGCGAACCTGAGCAGAGGGCCTTCAGACATGAAAACTTCGGAAGCTTCTCTTGCTTCCGTCTGTCAGCAGCTATTGCGCTATGGCCTGTCTGACCACCGGTAACGTCAACATCAGCTGAAGAGATCCTCAAAGCCGAGTCGCCGATGACCAAGCACCGCGGCTTTGGCTTTGGCGCCATGGTTTCTTTCAGAAGCTGCTGGCAAAAGCAAAGGCTGCAGGTTTAAAGATGAAAGATGGGCTTGCAACACGCAACCCCTCATTTCCAGCTTACAACACGGCAAGACAGCGCCCAAGCTCAGCAACGTGCGGGCCTCGAGTCCGAAGGATCGACCAGTGCCTTCTGGGAATTCTGGGAACGACACACCACGTGCGATATCCAAACAAGCTCAGTGAGAGAAAACCTTCACAGACCTGGCACAGCCTGCAAACTCTGCTAAAGGCAACATTGAAGCAATCCATTTCAGGGCATGGAGATGTCTGGTGCTCCAATCGATGAACTTATGCCACCCAAGTCGAATCCACCTCCGGGTTCGGAGTTAGATTGCGTGTTGGTTTTTGGATGAAGAGATGAAGAGGCAGAGGCCTAGCCGACGTAGCCTCCGTGTTCTCGAATTTCTATGCTGCCCTGTCTGCTTACCGCATCCAGGCCGGAAACTGCGCCGCTACTCTGGCGCCGCATATGAGCACTGGAAGGAGCAGAAAACGTCCCATCACATTGGGCAGCTCGGGACATGATCTTCTGAAGCAGGCCTCGTCGATCTTCTGGGCCAAGCTTCTCCCCGAAGAGTGGGGTCTCGTACTGGCCCTCCTTCAAGACCGGCTCGATAAGGACCTCTCCAAGCAGCTCGGGGCAAGGCCGCTTCCCTAGACCGATATCACTGCAAGCATAGACGAGATCGTAAGCGATGGTCTCGGAGACCACAGAATCCATTTTGTAATCTTTGTGGGCGTGAACGAAACTTCGCATCCAAGTCGCGGGAGTCATCAGCTCTCCAGTTGCCCTGTCTTTGATGAGTTTCAAGTACTGGTCCAACCTCTTGAATGAATTCTCGTCACAACCTATGTGCTCCAAGTAGGCATAACACAAGGGCACGAGTCCGGGGAAGTAGCAGCTCTTGCCGTTCATGATCTCGTCCATGGTCATCTCTTCGAAGCTAGACTTGGATTCTACCTTGGGCCCTTGCTGTGGACAGAGCTGCTGCATCACCTCGTCGGTGTCGTCGGGGAGAATGTGTTTCCGAAACCAGAACTTGCTTCGACGGACAGCATCAACTCCGTGAGCGCGCTTCATGTTCTCATCTACCAATGACAACGGGCAAAGCAGGGTCAAGTTAAAGACAAGAATTGCTCGAGTAACGATGACGATGAAGGCAGTGAAAGCCGCATTCTCGAAATCTGTCATCTGCACCTCCATTGACCGGAACTCTGTCCGCCAGCCAATGTGAGGAGAGCAAGCATTGGTTGGGATTGGTGGTGGCTTCCACCGAACCGTCTGCCAGTTCGTCGATTGAATGCTCTCGAAATGATCGGTTGACTGGTCATCATCCAGCTCCACATGGCCGTCGAAGACCACGAGTGGATCGCGAGTGAAGAGATGAGAGATATGCTTGGACAGTGCTTCATCAACTCCTTCCTGATACAGCATTTTCTCCGTCTCTTCGTCGATCTCACAAGCGATATCGTTGTAAGCTTTTGACCCGGGGTGGATGTAGCAGGAGATAGAGTCATACCGACTCTTGCTTTGCCTGCGAGTACCAGCCCCTGCCATGCGTGGCTCTGGTTTGGACTCGCCCTCGCCGCGCTCAGCCGGTGTGCGGTCATCTACCGACTGGCTGATGATGTTCCACCGCACGTCAGTGGCAGCGAGTCGGCCCTTCACTACGGGCGTTGCAGCTGTGAGCGCCATCATGATTGGGGCGAGAACCGCAAGCTGATCATAAAGAAGCCGCGACTCCTCGATGTCGCTGGCCTGAAATGTGACTTGAAGGCAGCAGCAGCCCATGCCGAAGGCCATGCAATCCATGTGGATGTCTGGCGCAGCCTCCTTTTCGAACTCCTTCGTGTTCACATCCTTGAAGAGCGGGACACGAATGTCCACCTTGCTGCCTCTTCGTCGGCGGATGTTGCCAGTGAGTGTCGCAAACCTTGGATGTGGGTTGATGCAAGTATCCGGGACGAACTCCGACTGCGATGCCTCGCCACCTGGTGGAGCTGAGGGATCCACGAAGTCTCCGACGCCCATCAAAGGGAAGGTCACCAGCGTCGGAGCAATCTCGTCCTCCCGCAACACAGAGAGCAGCCTTCCCCGGCGAAGCCGCATATTCTGCTCGACACTCACGAGGCTCATGGTGTAGCCGCCATATGGAAGGCTGGGAGTACCCTCGAGCATCCAGCTACCGTACTCTTGATGCCAAGCACAGCCTCGAAAAGCGTTCATGTCCTGCTCCTGTTTCCTTAAGCCCTCCATGACCTCAGGTCCCCTCAAACTCAACTGCACTCTCTTATTGGCAGAATCAATCTTCAACAAGGCATACTCGATCTCGTCACCATAGAAGAGGCGATCATTTGCCAAATGGCGTAGGCGTCTGTACGTGGCCATGAACTGAAGAACCCCATGACGACGGATGTAGTGGCAATGCTCCAGGGAGTCGTTCCAATGTAAAGGCTTTCCCACCTTCAGGAGGCCCATGACTCCACTCAGTTTTGTGCCTAGCTACCCCATCTACACTGGTGCAAACAGAGCCAAGAAGTTCCATCCCAAGGTGCAGGCGGCGTTTCTGGAATGCGCGGACACAAGCAGGATGTACCATGGACACGCTGCTGCCTTGGCCGAGCAAGCGGCGATTGAACATGGGCGCACCTGGGGAAGGCTGCATAGGACATTGCTGCTTCGAGCAGACCCTGGCCGCTGCAAACTTTTTCAGATCCCCTCCTCTGCACAATGCACCACCCCGTGCGGAGTAGAGTCGTACTTGCATTCTAGGAAACGGCTGTGCTCGCCTGTGAGGAACAGGCTGCCACATGCCAGAACTAATGTGGTGACACGAGAGGGCAGCAGCATTGTGTCATTCAGTGTCATTCAGCTGGTTCACATTGGGAAGCAGCCGAAAAGGCAGAGCATTAAACATCTAAGTTGCGCATGGGAGCATATGCAATGCTGACTCCTGGAGACAGCAGCTTGCGCGGAACAGTCAGGACCTGGCAATTCAGCTTGCCACATGTCGGTCAAGTATTTTCAGGAACAATAACGCCAAATGCATTGTGATTGCTTGAATACTTCTGCTCTTAACTTCAGCTTGTCTTAGGAAACGAACTTTTGCTTGTTCAAAGTCAACTTTCATGCCCGTCGGTGCCTCAATGATGGGAGCGAGGAACGTGACACACATCAGGAAATTCCTGATTTTGGCATTCTGGCACACTTCCTATTGATATCCCAACCACCTGAACAAGATCATCACCTACCTTGCCACCATGGCTCCCAGTACCATCAGCCGTGATGGGAACTGTTGACCCATCCTGAGCTTGGGAATGCCACTTAAGATTTGGAACACTCGGCACCAGCGGCAGTGAAAGCTCTGCTCGCAGGCGAGCATCAGGCTCGACGAGATGTGCCACCGGCCAAGTAAAAGGAAAACTGCCCTTCCAAGCACCAACCTTTGTGGCTGTCAGTTGAGAGAGCAATGGCCGAGCGGTGAAAGAGAACAGCCGGAAAGCCGGCGACTGGTCTCATGCTGGTCTCATGCTTGCATGACGGTCAAGGACTGTAGAGCCAACTCAGGCTCCCGCCACCGTGACACCACCCTCTGACACGGTAGGTATGCGATCACCTGCTGAAGCTGTTCGCAAGACGACTGTCAGCAAGCAACCAGTGCCGTGGCCATTAGCTCTGAAAGGTCGTGCCAGCCAACCTTGTATCCTAGCAATAATGGGATGGTAGTCTTTCAACTGCAGCAGGTAGATCAGGAAGCCGACCGCCATCACAAGTACGCATGCATGCGACACCAGCGTGACGAAATACACCTGGGATGGGCCATGAATTAGCTCTGCCGAAGCCTTGCAAATAGCATTCATACACAGTCTGCCGAAAAGATGGCTCGAACAAGAACATCACGGCCAGTACTTTGAGCAGAGCGTCTCTATTCCAGATTCCTGCATCCCTGAGTCAGGACACGAGAAAAACTTAGCGGCCATGCACGCTTAGCCGATTTGAGACTCCAAGCGGCCAGTGCTTCTTGCAAAGAAGCCAGTACTCCACGATCAGACCTGTCTTGAAGATGCCTTGGCCTGACCAGCGATGCACTGCGAGGCACCAGTGCCGAACTTATCACTGTCTGAGAGTCGGACCAAACAAAGTAAACGCGAACCCCAGGGTGTGTATCATGCATTTGATGTAATCGTCCTCGGGTGTGAATCCGCTATGAAAGGTCCGTCTGCTGAGCCCGCCAAACAAAGATGTCATGCAAGTCGTTACCGTCTAGAATGCTAGCTTACCGAAATCACAATTGGGCGACTGCTGTCTGACTGCTGCGGTCCATGACCGAGCTGATTGGCTCACAGCTCCAAGCGGCTGGCGGCACAGCAATGCAGATGGTCATTGCTGCATTGCCAAGAGCTGCCCCAACCTGCGACAACGGCTGTGGCGTCGGTCCTTATCATGTTACTGCATACGCCAATCCTGCCGAAGATGCTGCTGGCAAGTGGCTAGCAAACATGCTTTTCTCAAAAGTTTGAGCCCGCCGTCGTCATGGTGCGCCTTGAAGGCCTAGCAAGAGCTCGAGTCAAGACGCCAGCTGCACGCCACGCGGATGGGATTTGCATATCCAGCCGTGTTGCATGCAGCGCTGCCGTCAAGCAGACCTGGAAAGCTCTCAGCTCCTAGTGGGGTGTAACCAGGCAGTCGTCGCAACTTTCTCAAACACAACATAGACACAGAGGCATAAGAGGTGAGGAGTCACTGCCCTAAGGCACTGGCCACCGGCACGCACAACGTAAAGGCCGCAGCTGCAACGGGCCGGGCTGGCCAGGAATCCAAGCCAATACAAACGTTGTATGATTTGAACATTCCTCGGAATCGCGGTTAGAATGTGGTCGTAATTGATGGCCCCCCTCCCATCCTATACTTGAACTCGTCGGGCGGCGCGTAATGTTGTTGTCATATACGAAAGTGGGCTGCGTCACCAGCGTGACTGCCCAGGCAAGACCGATCATTCCGAAGAAAAGAAAATCCTCAGATGAGCTCTCGCACGCGTACGAACACGAGACATCTTCCAAGCTAGCTTTCGGCACAAGCGAGTGCAAGCAAGAATCGAACAACACGGCGGTGATGCAGGGAGACAAAGGGAAGTCCCCCGAAAGCGTCCTGCCAAAGACTGTGATGGACTGACGTGTAGTGGGCTGCTGCCGCAACAACTGATGCCGTTTCCTCTGTAGGGTATACACATTCCACTTTGCATTCGCAACCTCATCTTCCATACCTGCGAGCATGAGCTCTGAAGCTGGTGGCTCCTATCCATTGACATTCCTCTCTCATTTATATTCTGCTGCCTGTTGGAGCCGGTTTCAGCTCGTATCCATGTTGAGCGTCTGCTTTGAGCCAAAGGAACCGTTGTGATGTGGTGAATGCTCTCCAGCAAGCAGCTGAACCACCTAACACACGGCACCACAATTCTGAGTGCGGGGCTTGGAGCACAAGACAAGCGCGATTCCAATAAATCGGGGCCGCTTCTATTGAATTCTATTGGAACTATTAACTTAAACAGAATCCGACTACAGGTTGCCATGTTGTCTGCTGAGCCTTCAAACAGACATGTCAGGAGCCTCTTCTGCACAGAATCACGTGTGCGCACTCAACCAGGCCGAGTACCAGCTCAATCCCTTTGTTCTCCATGGTGGCTTTACCTGGGCGGTGCAAACTTCAACAAGAGTGCTGCAGTTGTCAATGCTTCCCAATCCCACTTCTGAAAAACATGTGGGACCCCGCGAGACCCTGACCCTTGCCATTCGCTTTGGCGCCTGCAAGAACAAGCTGCAACAAAGCCAATCCGCTGAGACTGGCCCGACCTGACCTGTGCCACTCTCGCGTCGCTGAATTTCGCTGAACTCCGGCCTGGAACTTCAGTCTCAGCGCGAGGGCCGGGGTTCGGCCTCAGCGACGAGTGGACGAGTCCATACACCGCAGTCATCCGCAGTCACTGTACTCCACAACTCCGGGCCGGCAGCAACCCTGACCAAACTGTGCCCGTGGACTCCTGACCGCGTCAGGGTTCCAGCAACTTCCACGCACCACGCTCTTGCATGCTCGTCCGTGCGTGCATGTAAGTGTGCATGTTTGCATGAGTGGCCTGTCCTTTGGGTGGAAACCCCGCGCCACAGTTGCACAGACATAATTCGACCTGCGACTGAACCAGAAACGTGCGCTACACTATGCTACACTCAACGGAAGTGTGAGTTGCAACGCCCACAAGGTCCAGACAAGTCTCTTATGGTTCCTTGTTTCTCAACAACCTCGGCACATTGTCATGTGCATGACCGAGCTTCGTAGTCACTTGCATGCCGACCTGCTCAAGCAGCTGTGAGGCATGCTGCGTGGGCAGCCGCAACAGAGCCTGTCTCACTGCTGGTGAGCGTTTTGACCACAGCAGGAAAGCAAGCAAAGCGCGGTACAAAGGGGCCCACATTCAAAGCATCCTGGTTGAGGTCTATGCCAGCCTCGAGACCCGGTTCGAAAGACTCCACCGTTGCCCTTGTTTTCGACATGACCCGATCCTGCTCGGCTTTCCTCATGCTATCGGTGGACTGTAGCTGCGCTGCTGCCATATCCATGTCCTCAGGCCAAGTCGAGGAGAAAACGTCACTTACGAAAACGGTGAACATAGGTTCAGCGCATGGGCTCTCACTCCTGTTCTCTTGCTTCTGTCGACTCCGCCACCAACCGCTCATGCATCCACCAATCTTCGTTTCCGCAGGGGTCAGAACGGACTCATGTAAACCTCATGGAGAGTTTCGCAGGCAGTATGCAGCAGGCCTTTTTTTTTGCGAGGGCAGGAAGGAGCGGGAAATGAAAAAATACAACGGTGCTGTCCCGAGGCAAATGCATGGAATCTCCTGAAACCAGCACGATGTCGCTACTCTGTGTGCTGAGGCAAAAACCAGCATCACAGCGCTGGCAGGTGGTGGAGCCTACGGCGAAACTTAAACCAACGACATCATCGACCCAGCCTAGGAGTGTGGCAGACTGTCCTCGAAGCTCGCATGCCCTTGCCACGACGGCAGCTTGGCCTCCAGCAACACACATTTCCCCCAAGTCTAAGCACAACCTCCGTGTACGGACATCGCTGCCTGGGGAACATAGCCTCTAGCAATGGTCGCGCAGACCTTCCAAGTTGACGGAAGTTATCTTGTCCGCCGAAAATGGCATGCATGGCTTCCCTGACTCATCGCATGTTGACCCAGGATCGGACATAATTCGAAGGATCTTTGAGATGTCCAGTGGCTGTCTTCCAAGCAGAAGCTCGCGACATTTCGTAAGACCACAACACACCACCCAACAGTCTTCGACAGCAATCGCCTTCCTAGCCACCACATCAATGAACCTTGGCAACAAGCGGAAGGGTTGGGGACTACTACAGTCCTGCACAAACATGCACCAACTTCTGATTCTGTTTGAAGAAGGCACTCAATCGCCGCTTCCACAGGCAGACCAGACCTCGGCTGGCCAAAAACGGGAAAAATAAAAGCACATGTTCTGTGAAATTAACGAGTAGATTGCAGCAGCTTAAGTTAACTGAATGCTGTATGTCGATCGTGCGAGGTTTGCACAGTAAGACGGCAGCAGCGCATTCGTCGCCGAATCGTCAAGCTGCAAGCCTGGGTGCTCGAGGTGTTCACACATGCCCATACCATGCGCCGTACAATCTACGACAAGTCAGTCTTGAAACCAAACCGACCACCTTCCGAGATGCCAACCCACCAAGGCCATGTGTTCCTGAACAGAGCTGCGCTCACGTGCGCGAGGATCGAACAAAAGTCGCAAAGGTCTTCGCAAAAAGCTGATGGGTGATGATGCCTGCAACATCGCCATGTCGTCCAATCGGCAAAGGATGTCCGTGGCGTTCCACTGGTGATGTTACTGTTGCGCCTCGGCGCCTAGAGAGGCTTGTCCTTGAACGACCATCTGTTGTGGAATATGCCTCCTGACGTCCGATACGAGTATCATTCTCGCATGCCAGCTATAGCGTATTGAAGAGGGTTACTGTCTAGTCGACCGAACTTCCACCGAGCCAGCAAATTGAAAGTTGAATAAAGCTTGAAACAAGCAACCCTTCCCCGTCTGACTCGTGCACATGGGGAAAGGGCTGGTCGATGGTTTGGTCAGGGCCATGCTTTGTTCACGGGCCTTTCCCTTTGCAGTCGCAACAATATACCCTGCCCAACGTTTCGTTTCAGCTTGGCCTGGTGTCATCCAGGGGCACGCTTGGAAAATTAGCATTGGTTGGAGCCACGATCCCAACCAAAATTGGGACCGCATTGTCAAATGCCCAAACATCAGCAGCAACTGAGGGTGAGCGCCATAACAAGCAACCACGCTGTGATGCTGCAAAGCTTGACGCGGGAGGGGCTTGCGGAGCTTGGGACATTGAAGTCACTCGAACTTGCAACGTACAGGCCGCACAAAAAACCATTGAAGGATGCCACCGCGTCCCTGCAAGCTACAGGCTCCCAGGCCCCAGGTGGGATGGCGACGGCATGGAAGAGGACAGCGAGTCCACCAAACCCAAGGGCAAGCTGCGAGTCGTGTACTGTCCAGCTAACAGTTGAGCACTGCTGCGCACAAGAGACTTCAGGCAGTTCGGAACACAGCGGCATTGCAGTCCGGCTGTGACTGCAATGGCCAATCCCCTCTCGGGCAGTCCCACAAACCGGGCGGCGCGCAAGGCGATACCCGCTCATGCCTGCGCTTTACGCCATCGCTCAACACCCAGCGATCGCAGCTGTTCGCTCGCAGTCGCGTGCGAGCGAGACGGTCTTTGCCTACCTCGACGACGTGTATGTTGTCGCAGTTCCCGAGCGCACATCCGGACGGGCAGTGGCAAAACCGCATTTGGAACGCACCTGGGGAGGAGCCTGCTAACATCTCCGACTTGCGCGGCCTGAGCAATAAACCCGTCCGGCTGGCCTCCTGCCAGACAAGTAGGGAAACAGAGACTGCAAGCTGGGTCTCTGCCTGAGGCCGGCAAGCATCGCGTGGCGAGACACATGATCAAACGCTCCGATGGCATCGAAGGACGGCACGGTTGCATGCGGGTCAATCTCAATGGCAACGCGGAGGAGGCGGACGAACTCTTGATTTATGAGCTTTGGATTGGCCAACATGTCGACAGTATGGCTGCTGATCATGGTCTATTCCGATTCGGTGTACTGCGAAGGTTTCTCTTGCCACACCAAAGTCTTGTCCCCCGCCTGCGCCAGCGATCCGATGAGGTCGTATACCCTACCCGACTCCAGCCTAGTATGGCCATGGCTACGGCTTGCAAAAACGTAAAGCGTCTCGTGATGCACCCTGCTGGCTAACATTTCGATCATTCTGCCAGCAACATGTTGTTGGAGCACTGACTGGCAACGTGATCACTTGATTTATCTCTGTGCCAACATCAGTGCACCAAACTTCCATGGCATCATTGTGACGGAGTGCGGCAACCGTCAAAGCCTCCGAGCTTCTCCACAGTGAATCTACAGCGGATCTTTTTTTCCATGCCCTTTTTTTCCCAGACTTTTATGCCTGCACGTTTGAGTCGACTCTACAACCAACTCAGCAGTCGTTCTATGCACTCACACTCAGCGTTTCCTTTGGGCTCGCAGCTAAGCAAACATCACTCGTTTCATGAGCTCCTCGCACTATGGTGATCCCTGAAAACGCAGGGGCCGCCCGGCGGCGCGCTGCACTCAGCGAACACTCATGGCATATGGGACACACACACACCTCCCACACACCAAAGCGGCACACAGTGCCTCTACCACAACCGCCGCGAAGGCGGAGGGCAGTCACTCACCCAGTGAGCAGATACAGGGAGAGGAGGGTGGGATG